>NW_006499751.1:6207982-6226585 GCF_000471905.2 Amborella trichopoda | reverse complement strand
ATAGGGTGGCCTCAGAATCATCATCTCTCTCATTTTCTCTTTGAATAATATGGATTAAAAAAAAAAATAACAAATTTTCAAAAAAATCGATCATGGATTAAAAAAAAAATCACAAATTTTCAAAAAATTCTATCATGGATTACAAAAAAAAATTTGATCATGGATTAAAAAAAAAAATCACAAATTTTTCAAAAATTCTATCATGGATTACAAAAAAAAATTCGATCATGGATTAAAAAAAAAACATCACAAATTTTCAAAAAATTCAATCATGGATTACAAAAAATTCGATCATGGATTACATAAAATTCAATCATGGATTACATAAAATTCGATCATGGATTACAAAAAAAAACAAAAAATTCAATCGTGGATTACAAAAAAAGAAAAAAACAATTCGATCATGGATTACAAAAAGTTCAATCATGGATTACAAAAAACTCTATCATGGGTTACAAAAAAGCAAAAAACAAAAAATTCAATCATGGATTACAAAAAAAAAACAAACATTTCGATCATGGATTACAAAAAATTCTTTCATGGGTTACAAAAAAAAAAAAAACAAAAAAATACGATCATGGATTACAAGAAAAAAAACAAACATTTCGATCATGGATTACAAAAAATTCGATCATGGATTACAAAAAATTCTATCATGGATTACAAAAAACAAAAAATTCGATCATGGATTACAAAAAAACAAAAACAATTCAATCATGGATTACAAAAAAATCGATCAAGTATTACAAAAAAATCTAACATGGATTACAAAAAAAAAAAAAAAAATTACCATACGGGACTCGTCAATTCACTGTTCGAACTCGCCGATTCTGTACAGTGAATCGGCGAGTCACTGTACATAATCGTCCGGTTCTCTCTAGAACCGGACGATTTCCCATTTTTTAGCCGATACGATCCACTTTTTGCGATTTCCGAGTCCGGTTCGACTCGGCGTTTTTTAAAACACTGGTTTCGACTGTGAGGCTTCGAAGCAAAGCGTGCATTTCAAAGCATGCGTGCGCCTCTACAAAACCATATATCAAAGAGGTGTACCACAGTTCCAACTGTGAGGTTTCAAAGCATAACATGTAACCATCAATGCCCACCTCTATAAAGGCATATCAAAGAGGTGCACCACAGTTTTGACTGTGAGGCATCGAAGCATAGCATGCAACCGTCCGCCTCTACAAAGCCATATCAAAGAGGTGTACCACAATTCCGACTATGAGGTTTTGAAGCAGAGCATGAATTTCAAGCCATGCGCCCGCCTCTACAAATCCATATTACAAAGAAGTGTACCACAATTCCAACTGTGAGGCTTCGAAGCAGAGAATGCAACCATCAAAGCATGCGCCCGCCTCTACAAAACCATGTCACAAAGAGGTGTACCACAATTCCAGCTGCGAGGCTTCGAAGCAGAGAATGCAATCATTAAGAAATGTGACCGCCTCTACAAAGCCATATATTAAAGAGGTGTACAATATCTCAAAGAGGTGTACCGCAGTCTCAACCGTATTCCCCTACACCTGATAGGGCACTTTCACCACTCATTGTACCCATTCCACGCATCACCATTATCTCAAGACTCTCCTGGCCTCCATTTGTCCAGTTGAGTCACATCACTCATAGCCCTCTTAAGCTTCCATCATACACCTTAACTGCCCATGACCCCACTTCTTGTCATGCATACCCTTATGCTAGACCCCGTTACCGCCAGGCATGTTTACCACTATCCCCAGTGGGGTTCCACCTATGTTCCAGCCTGTCATCCCCAGTGGAGTTACATGAAGTCTCATCCTTCACCCTAGGGAGTCACACTTGTGGTCTTAATCCCTAGAGAAGTTCAATTCTGCTTGCCACTTCTCCTAGGGCCACCATCTTCATCTAAAGCTCTCTACTTGTGTATAGTCGTAGCTAATTTTATCCTCAGGGAGTCAGATTGCTATCCACAGACCTATCCCTCATGGATCTTCACCTACATGGTGACCCGCACGATGGTCCGTACTGCATGACCTTAAACTGCACAACCATGGTCCAGGTGCACGACCCTAAACTGCATGGTCCAAACTATATGACCTTAAACTATAACAGAGGTCTAGTTGCATGACCTAAAACTGAATGGCCCTATTTGCCTGACTTTAAACAGCATAACCATGGTCCAAGCTATATGACCTTAAAGACGCCCCCACACATGTCTAGAAGGCATGACCCTAAACACTCCTTCACAAAAAATGGGCATGGTGTACACCTGGACAAGGGAACGCCATGAGTAAAAATGACGGAAGGGCATGGTCACAAAACCATGAGTAAAAGGGTTCCGTGAAAACAAAATCCCAGGCACAGTGGAAACCCCAAAAGGTCACCATGAGCAAAAACAGATGAAAAGGGCGGACATGGCCGTAAGGTATTGGGTAAAAGAGCCCAAAAACAAAGGAAGTTGGTGAAAACCGTCTTTACAGCACCACTTCCCCTGTTTAAGTGAAAACTCGCAAAAGGGTGCTTGGACCAACAAAACAGGTTGATACAACATCACCGCCTCAGCCGGCACCCCATCTCCAAACATCCATAATCTCGGCTAATGAGGTCTACCTAAAATCCTCAACTGCCAGCATTCAATCACAACGCAAAGTGGCTCACCTGAGAGTGGCCTCATAAGATCCCCCCACTTTTCACTTCCAAAAACAACAAGAGTCCTTGAGGGTGAGGACGACGACCAAAAGATCCCTCCAAAATGCTAAAGATCCCCATGAAGGCAAGAAACTGACAAAGCCAGAGCCTAACCTACCAGAGACTTCAAGATAATGTCTCACCATGAGATCGCCTCTCCTAAAACCTTTCTTAGCCGACAGGCCTAGATTTTTGGGACAAGCTACTAAAAAACCCCTGATTGGACCCAGCAGGATGGGGCCCATGAGGCTGCCTTGCCAAAATTCCCCCTAGCCAACATGCCCATATCTTCAGGATAGGTTGGAAGCCCCTGACTGGAGCCCACTGGAAAGGACCTACAAAGATACCCTGATCATCAAAAGCAAACCTGGCGTAGCAGCAAACAATGCCGACCAAGGTTCATAGCACTTGGTCGCCACATAGGTCTGATTCTGACCAATGAGATCCCTATAAAATCCTCAAGCTTTCAGAATCGTAAATAGTCCCTCGAGGGCGAGGACTTCGACAGGATCCCTCAAAAGTCTCTTCTCCCCGTAAAGTCTTTACGGATGGACCCGTACATTGAGTCCAGATGTCTAAGCATCCTAGTTACAACATTGCATGGATCTCCTCGATGTTCACGTAGTCCTGTGGCTAGCCAGGGGAAACTTCCCAAATGATTGCACTTCTCGCCTCTCTCGAAACACAACATTTGACGGGGCATGCTGTTGGAAGGCATTTTCCATCATCATGGGTCCCCAGTCAATAAAGCCTAACAAACAGTAAAAATTATGATAGTCTCAAAATAGCCCCAAAACTAGCCAAGATCTTCATAAAAGCTCTTAAAAGTCTCCTGTTAAGTTTTGTCGCATTCCGACATGTCTAAGGCAATGCAGATTGAGAAACAGTTTAGGCAGAATGAGCCTCTAGTGCCCTGAAACGGACCCTATAACTAGATCAATATTTTTGGGATCTCAATTTGCTGTGGGACCACTGCCACTGGATCTGACATGGTTGAAAACCCTCAGGGGTCAAATTTCAGCTTGAACGGACATTCCAGGAAGAAGTTATAGGCAAAAGAGTGAAACAAGAGGAGCCACACGCTATTCCCGTGCGGCCACCCTGCAACTCAACTACATTAAAGGGATAGTCACGAATAGTGAATTTCAATGCTTATCTCTCCCTTGTCCAAGATTGGATCATGCTCAAACTTGATGGAGCGGGCACGCCCCGCGACGATGCCCGAGCGCGAAGAAAAGCGAGAAATTGCTTATCTGTGAAGAAAGTATAGGAAAATCAGCAGCATTGTGCCTCGCTCGAGCAGCCAAATCACGCTGCTCGTGAGTCCGATCGACATGAAACCAATTTCATCGCGTGCGTAAGGTCTAGATCTATCTTTAGCCCGAACCTCGTACATGATGAACGGTCGGATTTCGCACATGAAGCTGATAGAGTGACTGCAAGTTCTGTCGTCGAAATTCCAAATTCCGACCAAAACTCTAAAGATGCAAAACCTTCATCTGGGCATGGAATCGAGCTGCGTTTGTTGCCCCGAGACCGTGACGGCATGCTCAATGTGATCCAGCGAAGAAATCATAGAAAAACATCAAGGAACGAACACACAATCCATCCAAAGTTTCAAGATTCATTCAAATTTCAAGTCACACGATTGTGCCCTAAAAACATGATCCATGGCTCAAAGTTAGTATTAAATCAATCGTCATGTCGAACCCTACAAGAAAACAATCATCTTTCAATCAAATGGGCATAAGAACAACCCCGGATCATCCATAAAAAATCATGCACGTTCTAGGGCAACACAGGGACTGTCTTGAAATACCACAACGTGTTAGGAAGGAGCAAATCTGTCATTTTGCACCCTATTTTCTAATTTCTTTTAATTCAGATAAATCTTAATTTTCAGCAATTAGGTTTAATTTTGATCAATCCACCCATGTTTGGGCACAATTCTATATATACCACGTACCATCACTGTATGCAAGAGGCTGAAACCCTTAACCAAAGAGAATTTTTACTCAATAGAATTCCCTTTCCTTATCATTATTGGGTTACATTTGGAGAGAGACAGTAAGGAGAGAGAAACTTTTGGGATCGGTACCCCTAGCTCAAGGTAAACCTTCTGTCTCTTCTTTTCTTTCTTCTTCTTCCTCTTTATCTAAGCTCCCTCAGAGGACATGCACAGCAATGGTAATGTTGTGCATGCCTCTTTCTTTTCTTTTCCGCCTTCCTGTGGTTTCACAGGTCGTTCATGGCGATGGCACTGCCATGGGTGAGTTCCTTTCCCCCTTTTATTGGTTCATTTCCATCTCTCAGCGAGGCTTGCAGATGACACTACTCATCGCCGTCCTCAAATGTATCCTCGACGCCTCAGTACAGAACACAAACGGAAAAACTTATTGCCGCTTGTAGGGGTCTCCCACTGTTGTGCACCTATCGCAGACGGCGATGCCTATCGCCTCCCACAAGAGGTCGTGACAACACTTATCATTGTCCGTGCGCTTCTTTCGTGCACTCAGTGCCTATCGTCGTCCATGAAGCCCCTTAGCACGCTCGGTTCCTATCACCGTCGGCGAGCTTCCTTCACACTCTTGATTCCAATCTCCGTCCGTGAGCTTCCTTCACCCGATCGATGCCTATCGCTGTCCACGAGCTTCCTTCGTAAGCTCGGTGCCTATCACCGTCTGTAAGCCTTCTTCATGCGCTCGGTACCTATCACCATCCGTAAGCCTTTTTCGTGTGCTCGGTGCCTATCGACGTGCATAGGCTCTTCTTGCGTCCCACTCCTATTGCCGTGTGCTTTGGCAAGAACTGTCGCCGCACGCCTCGTGAATGGCTATCGCCACGCGCTTCATAAGAGACTATCGCCACTCGCACTTCCTTCTTGTGTTGCCCCAATGACGATGCCTAGCACCGCCCGCAATTCACTACTCACCGTCTAGCCATGAGTAGTAGTGTCTAGCACTGTCCAAGGGTCGTGACACTGCTACTCCGTTGTTATGGGTGGTGACACTTAGTGCCGTCGAGACCCCATCTCTTCGCCGTGTCTTGTATTCTCTTCATTCTCTTCTCGCTTGACCAAGGGTGGACTCAGTCTAGTGTTTCCATAGCAGTCTGGCTGTCAAGCAGTGTTGTCGTCATGCTGGTCCTGAGTACCATACCCGTCTTACTGCCACACCAGATTAGGACAGTCATGTCGACCTTAGTTTCGAGTAGTATGACCGTCGCACCGGTCCAAAGTACCGTGCCCGTCTTGCTACCTCTTCGGGTCAGTCATTATATTGGTCAAGATATCATGCTAGTCTGGCCCCTTGTCGAGTCCCCTCTTCTTTTCCCCTCTCATTCAAACCTCCTTCTTTTTTCATCACCTTAACTTTCCACCTTCTCAGCCATATGAAGGTACATTGCCTTAAGACAAGGGTGGGTCAGTTGGCCCACTTGTCTTACAAATTAACCATAGTAGTATTGTGCAGAAAACAAGGAGATTGCAAAGTGATCTAAGAGGGCGCCCACATAAGTCAGCTCGAGTAGGTCACGGACCCAGGTGAGGTTGGTTCCCACCTCACATCCAAAATTCCTATCTCACTAGTTGGATACCTGCCCTGGTTCTTGAACAAGGTTCTCAAGATAGTGATCTTAGGTCTCCGGTCTTCCAAACCTGAGACAGGTGTTACCCGACCCTAGATCCGGGGAGGCGAGATCGATGTACCTAACCACTTAGATCTACTTACTGGGATTTATAGCTCATTCCCTTGTATCTCCCCTCTTGTAGATTGATAGTGCCAGGTCGAGGGCCAGACGTTTGTGACTTGCAGTTGGGAGTCGATGTCTCATTCACTTAAGAAGAAATCTTTTAAGTGGTTGGGCAATTTAGCCCTGAATTTTGTTTAATTAGGAAAATATGTATTATTTAGCCTTGGTGCCCGAGACTCAAGTGTAACATTTTTTAGAAGAATTTTATGTTTTGCCCGTTTAATGATGTATGGATTCTCTAATATTTAAATATTCATCTATACTTAGAATTACGGTTTTAGTTAATTTCCATGGTTTACTTTGATTGCCGAGATAAAAGTGTTAAGCCCACTCTGACCTGAGCGGCATACACTACCTTGGGATCACAAACCCGCACTCGGTCACCTTTCGCAGTGTACAGTAAAGGGGTCGGGAGCGGGGTCATGATAATTATGGTATAAGAGTAGCCATGATAGGATTCTTGGCCTAGAGGGTTTTATAAGAGTCCTTAAAATAGTTTTAGGATTGATTAGTGACTGGGTGCTCCTGTGCTAGGTTGAAGATGCCGAGAGCTCGTGCCAACAATGTGAGTTCCAACAATGAGAACGCCGAGATGCTCGGTGAGTTTTATAGGACCCTAGGGTTGATGACCCAAATGATGAAGGAGTCAATGTCAGCCCAGTCTAGACCTACCCCAGAGCAAAATGACAGTAGCCTGATAAAAAGATTTAGAAGATTGTATCCCCCAACCTCTTTAGGGCAAGGTGGGGTAGAGAAAGTCGAGCGGTGGAAGAGACAAATAGATAAGATTATAGAAGTGTTACACTGCTCAGATGAGCAGAAAGTCAGGTTGGGAGCATGCAAAGGCTGAATATTGGTGGAACTCGGTAAAGCAATTTTGGAGAGAGTTGGGAACCGAAACCACTTGGGATAACTTCCTGACAGTGTTTGATGAGAAATACTTCCCAGACTCCATCAGGGAGAGGAAGAAAGTAGAGTTCATTGAACTTCAGCAAGGGGGTATGATAGTGGAGCAATACACCGCAAAATTTGTAGAGCTTTCTATATACACGCCTCATATCATTAACACAGAGGCACGAAAGGCGACTAAATTTGAGAGAGGCCTTCGGCCAGACATCAAAGGAGGAGTGCTTTCGGCCAACCTGAAGTCGTACGCCCATTATTAGACCTCACCCTAAAGATTGAGAGGGACTACGAGGATCATATGTCAAGGAAGGACGAAAAAATGAAGCCCACACCATCGAGAAACTTTGGGAAGAAGCCCCGACAATTTCCAATGAGGGATGTTAGAGGAGGGCCTTACCAAAATAACCAGAGAGCCCAGAGAAATTTCCCGAGCAACATGGAGAATGATCGACTCCCGGTATGCCCTCATTGAGGGAAGGACAACCACACTGCTGCCAAATGTAACAAGAAGCCAAACATGTGCCTCGAGTGTGGCAAGCCCGGCCATTGGGCTATGGATTGCCCTATGTCAAAGGCAAAGGACCGATCAAACCCGCAAGGACAATTATTTTCCCTCATCGAACAAGAATCCAAGGCATCCACCTCGGTGATCAGAGATACGCTCTCCAATGGTGGTGTTAAAGCTAGAGCCTTAATTGACCTTGGTTCCTCTCACTCTTTTGATGCACCCCATTTTGCTTACTATCTAAATGTTGAGCCTGTATGTCTTGATTTTATTCCAGTAGTATGCACACCTGTCAGAGATTCTTTAGAAACTAATAGAGTGTATAGACAGTGTGGGTTACTATCGATGGGTGTGACCTGCATGTAGACTTGATCCTCCTAGAGATTCATGATTTTGATGTTATTTTGGGGATGGATTGGTTGCACGCACACCATGCCACCGTTAATTGCCATGAAAAGACGGTAACCTTTAAACACCCTAACCAACCTGAGCTACACTTCGAGGGCACTAAGGATACTCCCCCTTTGCACTTTAACTTTACTCTCCGGACCTCTCGCCTCCTGACTAAGAAATGTGTGGGATATTTAGCCTATGTAGTGAAGAATCGGGATGTCCAGTCCCAGCTAGAAGGGATACCAGTAGTAAGAGAGTACCCCAAGGTCTTTGGAGAAGAGTTGTCATCCCTACCTCCAGTGAGGAAGATTGAATTTGAAATAGATGTGATACCCATCACTGTTCCCATCTCCAAAGCCCTGTATAGAATGGCTCTAGCAGAGTTGAAGGAGTTGAAAGAACAGTCACATGAATTGTTGGATAAGGGATTAATCCGACCCAATGTGTCACCTTGGGGTGCACCAATCTAGTTTGTAAAGAAGAAGGAAGGGTCCTTAAGGCTTTGTATCGACTATAGGAAGTTAAACCACGTAACAGTGAAGAATAGGTATCCCCTGCCTAGAATTGACATTTTTTTTTACCAGCTCCAAGGAGCCCAAGTATTTTCAAAGATTGATCTTCGGTTGGGTTATCACCTACTGCGAGTCTGGGAAGGAGACATCCCAAAGACCGCTTTTAGAACTCGATATGGTCACTATGAGTTCCTTGTAATGCCGTTCGGGTTGACCAATGCCCCCATTGTTTTCATGGATTTGATGAATAGAGTGTTCCAACCTTTCCTGAATGATTGTGTAGTGGTATTTACTGACAATATTTTAGTATATTCGAAGAGCCGGGAACGACATGAGCAACATCTGAGATTTTTCTTGCAAACTCTAAAGTCGGAAATATTGTATGCTAAATTAAGCAAGAGTGAGTTTTGGTTTTAGCTCCCTAGTATATCCTTCCTTGGGCACATCATTTCTAGATATGGGATCACAGTCGACCCCTTTAAGATTGAGGCAGTACTTAAGTGGGAGAGACCAACAAATGTGACTGAAATTCGTAGCTTACTAGGGTTAGTAGGATATTATAGACGCTTTGTAGAGGGATTCTCAAAGATACCACTTCCCCTGACTCGGCTGACCCAGAAGAATGTGAGATTTGTGTGGTCAGAGGACTGTGAGAGAAGTTTCCAGGAACTTAAGATGAGATTAACCACAGCCCCGATACTGACCTTACCTGAAGGAATGAGGAATTTGTTGTTTATACTGATGCATCCCATAAAGGGCTCGGATGTGTACTCATGCAGAGAAGTAAGGTCATTGCTTACGCCTCGAGATAGTTGAAGTCACATAAGAAAACCTATCCAACTCATGACTTGGTGCTTGCAGTCATAGTGTTTGTGTTAAAAATCTGGAGACACTACCTCTATGGGGCCCAATTTAAGGTGTCCACTGATCACAAGAGCCTCAAGTACCTATTTCCCAGAAGGAGTTGACTATGAGACAAAGGAGATGGATGGATTTATTGAATGATTATGACTGTATAATTGATTACCATCCAAGCAAGACTAACGTGGTAGCTGACAGCCTAAGCCGGAAATTCGTAATGTCAGTAGTGGCACACCTAATGGTTCGAGAAATGAGGTTACTAGAGGATGCAGTAGAATGACACCCAACTCTACCCCTCGGTGGTAGGGTCGGGATGCTTTCGGGTATAAGGGTAGAGCCCCAGCTCTTTCAACGAATTTGAGTGGCACAAAAAGAAGATACTCAACTTATGAAAATTCTTGAGGAAATGAATATGGAAGAAAAAGAGGATTTCACTATGAGCAGTGATAAGTTGTTGAGTTTTAAGGGTCGAGCATGTGTTCCTATTGACAAAAGTATAAAAAGGGTTGTTCTAGAAGAAGCACACCACTCCCGATACACACTACACCTAAAGAGTACGAAGATGTACTAGGATATGAAAAATATCTTCTAGTGGAACAATATGAAGAGGGAGGTTGCACAATTTGTCGCTAAGTTCTTGACGTGTCAGCAAATGAAGGCAGAATATCAGAAACCAGCTGGACTATTACAGCCCTTGCCCATACCAGAGTGGAAATGGGAATACATCACGATGGATTTTGTTTTTAGGTTGCCACAGGGTATAATAGTATTTGGGTCATTGTGGACCGAATAACTAAGGTTGCTCATTTCTTATCAGTCTGCGTGACCTATACCTTGGATAAGCCGGCCCAGTTATACATCAGAGAAATTGTAAGGTTGCACGGTGTACCTATCAGCATCGTGCCTAACAGGGACACCAGGTTCACCTCTAGGTTTTGGGCAAGTCTACAGTCAACCTTGGGAACCAGGCTTACCTTTAACACTGCCTTTCACCCCCAAACAAATGGGTAGTCAGAAAGAACCATTCAAACTTTGGAAGACATGTTACTGACTTTAAGGGAAGCTAGGAAGACGATCTGGCTCAGATAGAGTTTGCTTACAACAACAGCTTCCAAGTTAATATTCAAATGGCGCCTTACGAGGCTCTATATGGAAGGAAATGTAGGTCACTCATCTATTGGGATGAGGTGGGCGAAAGAAAATTGTTGGGGCCCGAAATTGTCCAAATGACCTCTGAGAAGATTTCTGTAATTTGAGAGCGGCTCAGGGCAGCCCAAAGTCAACAGAAGAGTTACGTCAATAATCGCAGGAGAGGCCTTGAGTTTGAAGTAGGTGATCAAGTCTTCCTGAAGGTGTCACTGACAAAGGGTATAATGAGATTCGACATAAAAGGAAATTTGAGCCCGCGATTCATTGGGCCTTTTGAAATCCTGGATAGAGTTGGAAACATGGCTTATTGGCTTGCCCTGTCACCTAAATTGTCCAACATTCACAATGTTTTTCATGTACTGTTGTTAAGAAAATATCAGCCTAACCCGTTCCACATTCTAAAGCACGAATCAATTTCGATCAGAGAAGACTTGACCTATGTTGAGCAACTGACTAAGATATTGGACAGGAGAGTGCAGGTCCTGCGCAATAAAGAAATTGCCCTGGTCTGGGTACAATGACAATATCATTCTAGAGAAGAATCGACTTGGGAATGGGAGGATGAAATCTGACATAAGTACCCCCATCTTTTTAATTAACATCAATGTGATTTTGAGGATAAAATCCTTTTAAAGGGGGGGATGATGTAAGGACCACAAATTTTTCCCACTCATGAGATGCACACGGCAATAGTGTAGTAGAAGAGGCCTAGCGCCATGTGTGTGGAAGAGAGAGGAGGAAGAGCAACGCCGTGGGTATAAAGGACTATCGCCGCGAGTGAATAAGAGTAATGCTGAACATGAAATGGGGTATCGTCGTGCATGTAATGAGTGGCACCTTGTGTGTAAGAGAGCAACACCACGCACGTAAAGAGTAGCGCCGCGCATGGAGAAAGGTAATGCCACACGTGAAATGGGACTATCGCCGTGTGTGACATTTGCAGTGCTGTGTGTGAGTAACGCCGCGCGTGAGCAATGCCGTGCATGCTATCGTCGCACGTGAAAGAAGAAAGAGAAGGGTAGCGTCATGAATGTAAAAGGAAAATCCCACTACTGTCGTACGTGTCAGCACTGCACTTATCAGTGCTGTATGCGTCAGCGCCGCCCATGGTCAGCCAGGACAAGTATGACTCCATGGAAGGTAACTCAACTCCTGGGATAAGAAGCTTGGTGTGAGAGTGACCCACAGAGGATAAAAGGGGTAAGCTTGATCTTAACTCCGCTGGGGATAAAATGATAGCATGAGTGTAATCGCTAGTAAGGATGAGAGACAATAGCCTGTTCATGACTCCATGGTGGATGGCCAGTCACTACCTGGGGGCAACTCCACTGAGGATGAATGGCAATGGCGTGCTAAGAACTCCAATGGGGATAATGGTGAGACGAGCACGGGGGAAACCAAGTGCTGACACATGCACGACATTAGCATGGGGAGCGTACAACAATGGTCATGGGCAGCGGCGACATTGACATATGCAGCGCCAGTACAGGCGACAACAAAACATGTGGTGATAAACTTTTTGAGAACACAGCCGGTGCTAGGCTTTCAAGAAAGCAGCCGGTGCTGGGTGATTTAAAACTCAGCCGACGCTGAACCATTGAGACCACAACTGGTGCTGAGTTAAGATTACATAGCTGGCCATGGGTTGAGATTACACAGCCGGCGATGGGTTGAGATTACACAGCCAACAATGACTTGTCTTCGAGTCTCTGGCCTGAGCCCGACCCGATATTGGCTTATGACGTATGGGATTCCATGGGCGTCGGTAAACTATATTTGGGTCTCAGGTCAGATCCTGACCCGATCAGGCCCATCGCTGCTTGGTCTTCAAGGACTTGCTTGGCATTCCTGGTTAGTTGGGGGACACTTCACGGAAACTCCGCCTATATAAAGGCGATAAACCCCATTTTTACTGTTTTTACCAAAGGTAAAAATGACAAGTTTCATAGTGAGAGAGAGAGAAGAGACTTCAGCGTGAATTTCCATCGAGCACGCTGGGTCTTTCGTGAAGTTTACAGGAATTTTTGAGGGAGAAGAAGAGGACTTCGACTAAAGGATAGAATATCGACAGAGGTACACTGCGGTTTGTCGGGTCGGAGTTTGGAGTAGGGAAGCAGTTTTCCTGCTAGGGTAGTAAGGAAACTAGGGAATTTGTCAAGGAGATTCAGAGACTTTGACCGTGATTTTGGGGTTCTGTAGAAGGGGAAAAAGGGCGGAAGCAATGACTTGTGTTCGGATCTCTGGCCCGAGCCTGACCAGATCTTAGCTTATGACGCATGGGATTCCATGGGCGTCGGTAAACTATAATTGGGTCTTGGGTCAGAGCCCGACCCGATCCGACCCATCGCCTCTTGGTCTTCAAGGACTTGCCTGGCATTCCTGGTTTGAGGGGGGCACTTCAGGGAAACTCCGCCTATATAAAGGGGCATTTTACTGTTTTTCACCAAAGGTAAAAACGACAAGTTTCACAGTGAGAGAGAGAGAAGAGACTCCAGCGTGAATTTCCAGCTAGCACACAGGGTCTTTCGTGAAGTTTGCAGGAATTTGCCAGGGAGAAGAAGAGGACTTCGGCTAAAAGAGAGAATATCGACAGAGGTACACAAGGGTTTTTCGAGCCGGAGTTTGGAGTAGGGAAGCACTTTTCCAGCTAGGGTAGAGAGGAAACTAGGGAGTTTTTGGGGAGATTCAAAGACTCTGACCTAATTTTGGGGGTTCTATAGGAGAGGTAAAAGGGCAAAAGTCACAGTAGGGGGCTGCCTGGGGATTTTCCGTTGGTTTTTGATGGTCTTTCTGTGGGGTGCAGGAAGAGGAAAGGTTTCTCAGTCGATTTTCGGCAGGAGAGGGGGAGTTTTTCGGTGGGAAACCGAGAAGTCGTGGGGAGGCGAGCAGTCGGTTAGAGACGAAGGGTCACCTGTAGGAGATCGGCTGTCAGTCCACATGTGGGAGGACGTGCGTTAGGCCATGTCGTGGCAGTAGTTGTCAGGTGGCGAAGCGAGGCTCACGGTGACACGTGTAGAATCTATAGCACGTGCATGAGATTTGAACACAAGCGGTGATAATCCTTTGAAAACACAGTCGATGCTAGAATTTAGCAAACACAGTCGGCACAGACTATTTAGAACATAGCCGGTGCTATGCATTGGCGAACATAGCCGACATTTGGTCATTTAGGACATAGCCAGCGTTCGGTCATTTAGGACACAGCCAGCGCTAGGCATTGACGGACACATCTGACATTCAATCATTTAGGACACAGGCAGTGCTAGGCATTGGTAGACACAGGCGGTCCTAGGCATTAGCGAACACAGCTGGGGCTAGGAATTTTGCGAACACAGCCGACGCTAGGAATTTGGCGAACACAGTCGACACTAGGAATTGGCGAAAACAGTCGGTGCTAGGCTTTAGCAAAGATAGCCAGTGCTAGGAGTTAGTGAACATAGTCGGCATTGGGCCTCTAAGAACGCAGCCGGCGGTGGATTTTAGCAAACACAGCAGGCACTAGTCTGTGCCTTAGTGATTTGCGAACAAAAGTGTGTCCTTGAGCTTTTATAAGATGGTCGGACCTTCTCACAGGATCCTTAACATGAAGAACCTTCCGAGGGATGGAGAGGTCAGCACTAGTGAATTTACTAGTTAGAGTCTAGTGAGGGGCGAGCCTATTTGGCTCATTGATGCATTGTGCAGGCTAGAGTGGCCTCTCAACGTCACCTTTGTTACTAAGCACGTTCGTTTTGAATTTCGAGAGGATGATGATGGAAATATCCGTATCAAAGAAGGAGTGGCCCATCTTCATTGCATGCATATGAATGTGGCCTTGCTAATTTACCCACTTTGGGGAAGAGAATGGGGAAGACCAAGGGACTGATGCAGTCTTTTGCCAGTCTTCGTGTACAGGGGGACACTAATATTTAAAATGGTACTCTTCCTAGACCATCGAGGTGCTAGAGTGACACAGAAGCATTCTGAAGCATGCTTCTCTGCTAGCAATAGTTCACTGCTCAGCTAACTATTATGATTGGTGCTCCAATACTGTTAAGGTTGTAATAGAGACATTGAGTCATGTTAGCAACACTTGGATCCTTGGGCATGGGAAGGCAGGGATCTCCTATTGGATCGTCATTTTATTGGCGGCCTTTCACTGATCGGGGCCATGTATGATGAGTTTGTGCCTCAGAACATGGTCATCTTTAGTAGTGCTCAGCTAGGGGGAGAGGAACCACCTGCCAGTCTTCAAAAAGTTTTTGAGATATACCAGTTGCTTCATTCCAAGTCTAGCAATGGTCGGGTAACTTTCACCAAATGGGTGAAATTCTTTTGCAAGGATTACCTCGAGGGTGGTCGAGGCTCCTCAAGAAGAAAGGGGAAGGCAATCGTTAAGGAGACGACTCCCATCTATCAACCTGAGACCAGTGACAACTCTGTCTTCTTGGCCACTTACCTAACCTTATTTTATCCAAATTCATTATTCCTGGAGGGTTAGATGACATCCAATCAGGAACACTCTATGTAGCTTGTGATATGGCGAGGGGACACCAGTACGCTCTCGCTCAACCAGTCCTATGCAACATCAACCACAGGCTAGGAGCCATCTCTAAGGGAAAAGCCTACAAAGGCAAAGAGGGGAGAAATGACATTCTCAGGGGAGAAGCCTTTCCTAGAGATTTTAAGACTCCAATCCCCATCCATTATGTGTATGGGTGGCTTGGAGCCTATTTCCCTTCCACCTATGTTAGGAGTCAGGCTCGAGGGAGAACATATGCCCCTTCTTGATGAGAATTGTTGGTCAAAAGGCTATCTTCCATAGCCTAGGGGAGGCTCGAAGTTTGTTTGGGAATGAGAAGTATTGAGTAGGAGGACTAGGGAGTAGTCTCCCGTGTGCTTGGGTTAGCGTCACAATGGCGTTGCCCCGAGCAGTGGGATGCACATGCATAACGTGTATAGGACCTAGCCTTAAGACGCTTGATCATGGACGTTGACTCGAGGTAACATAAGGGTTGCCCAAGGTGTGGCTCTAATGGATGACCCACGAGCTTTATGGTGTGTGCGAGAGGTGGAGGCCCCAGGGTCTCTGCCTTGATGTGTCGAGCCTCTAAGTATAGAGACTCGTGGTAGTGCAGGAATGTGGGGGGAAGCCTCGCGCTGACTCGTAGAAGCAACGACAACTTCTTTGCCTTTTGCAACAAGGGACTGGGCAGCCTTCCGACGTACCTCGGCAATACAATCGACAAGTGACTTACCGGTAACAAGGTGCATGCTGTGAATGGCAGCAGAAGTGCTACCGATGCAGGGTGCCTTTGCAGAAGTTCTACCAAGGCTAGGAGATGGGGAGTTAGGGACTTTTAAGTCCCTCCTCACGCCTATCGAAGTTATGACCTGAGAGCTAGACACTGGGTCTTTGCTCAAAAGGAACGAAGTTTGAGGAACTTGTTCTTGAGGTTGTGCTCACAAATGCGGGAATCAGAAAATCCTCAATTCTGATAAACGGGTTAAACAATCTAGAAGCCAAGTGGTGTGTGAAAATAGAAAAACAAAGGAAATACTAGCCAAACCAGAACGGTCCAACGAAGGGGTAATAAGTCTCTAGTGGAGTGGCCAAGCTGGTTAGGTGCCTCGATCTCGCCCTCCAGATCCGGATGATCTGGAGGCACGAGTCTCAGGTTTCAGGGGAACCTTGGACTTTGAGATCTCTCTCTCGGGAACCTTGCTCAGGAGCGAGGGCAGGTATACCAAGCGATGAGAGATGAATTTTAAGGTGGGTTCGGGACTTACTCGGGCTGGCTCGCTTGGGCACCCTCTTAGATCACGAAGAAAGCCGCCCAGTCATAAAACTGGTTCAGAATCGCCTCCCTTGGCCTGTACTCTCATATTTCTGCAATCACACACACATGGTTAATTTACGAGACAAGTGGGTCAAGTGACCCCTCCTTGTCTTTGGGTGAATCCACATAGTCATGCACATCCAAAAGAAGAAATAGGCGAAGGGAATAAATGAGAGAAGAAGAAAGAGATAGAATAGAAGAATGGGGAAGATAAGGATTTGATTAGGTGGCTGGACTAACCCAATAGCTAGACCGGCAAGTGATTAACCTATCGTGGTAGCAATATAGGCACGGTAACTAGACCGGCACAATGACAATACTACTTGACGATAGCTCGATCATCGACCGACCTGGCACGATGGCTAGCCTATCATGGTAATAAGGCAGGCATGGTAACTAAAACCGACACCGCGACAGTACTGCTAGATGATGAGACTACCATGGCAGTGCTTGACTTAGCCTCCCTTGATCAAACGAGAGAGAAAGAAGAGAAGAGAGAAAAGAAAGAGAGAGGGAAAGGCGTGCATAATACTACTGATGCCGTGCAAGTGAGAAAAAGAAAGGAAAGAGAGAGAGAGAAAAACAAGAAGAAAGGAACAGCAAGAAAGAAGAGAAAAGGGGGAAAGAACAAAGAAGAAAGGGAAAGAAAAGAGAGAGGCAAACATGGGCGACGATGAACTTCCACCGTTCATGACAGAGGATTGAGAAGAAAGAAATGACATGGATGGCAATGAGCATCTGCCGTCTATGATGAAAGAGAGAAGAGAGAGAGGACTTGGACGTCGATGAACTTCCATCGTCCATGATAGAGAAGTTAAGAGAGATAAAACATGGATGGCGATGATCTTCCGCAGTCCATGATAGAGGAATCATAAGAGAGAGAAGACATGAATGGTGACGCGCTTCTGCCGTCTATGATAAAGAAGTGAAGAGAGAGAAAATATGGACGACAATGAACTTCTGTCGTCCATGATAGAGGAATCATAAGAGAGAGAAGACATGAATGGCGACGTGCTTCCACCGTCCATGATAGAGAAGTGAAGAGAGAGAAAACATGGGCGGCGATGAACTTCCACCATCCATGATAGAGGAATCAGAAGAGAGAGAAGACATGGATGGTGATGAGCTTCCGCCATCCATGATAGAGAAGTGAAGAGAGAGAAAACATGGGCAGCGATGAACTTCTGTCGTCCATGATAGAGGAATCAAAAGAGAGACAAGATATGGACAGCGATGAACTTCCATCGTCCATGACTGAGAAGTGAAGAGAGAGAAACATGGGCGACGATGAACTTTTTTCATCCATGACAGAGGAATCAACAGAAAGAAGACATGGACAACAGTGAGCTTTCACCGTCCATGACAGAGAAGTGAAGAGAAAGAAAACATGAGCAGTGATGAACTTCCACCGTCTATGACAGAGGGGAATAAGATGAACTTCGACAATGGCCTGGCCTACCAACCACTGGGGTTAAAGCTCGGCTCACTCTTTTTATCCTAGAAATGATAATGCATCATGTCAAGCGACAAACTCCACTATACATGAACAGAGTGAGAAAAGAGAAAGAACAAAGACAGAGTAGGAAAGTGAAGAAGAAAGACATGAAAGACAGAAGAGAGAGAAGGAAAGTAGATAAAGAAGATCAAAGAAGATAAATGAAAGAGAGATATAGACTAGAGGAGAGAGTGATGAGAGGAGGAGAGAGAAAGAGAGAGATGAGAGGAGAGAAGGAGAGAGAAAAAGATATGAGAGGAGGAAAGAGAAAAAGAGAGATGAGAGGAGGAGAGAGATGAGAGGAGAGAAAAGAGATGAGAGGAGAGAGAGGAGAGGAGAGAAAAGAGATGAGAGGAAGAGAGAGAAAATTACCTTCACCAATGAGTATCGAATCTTTTCTTCTCTCTCCTCTCTCTCTCCAAGACATACCCATAATTTGGACGTGTATACTACTAAATTTTATTGATGAGTATTGAAACATCAAGGGTCATATTTAACATGTACTTATAGAATTGGGACCCAAATATGAGTGTATGACCCAAAACT
>NW_006499751.1:6156522-6207962 GCF_000471905.2 Amborella trichopoda | reverse complement strand
GAAGAAGAGAAGAGAAGGAAGTAAGAAGTAAAGAAGAATACGAAAGAAGAATAAGTAGAAGAGAGATAGTAGACGTAGAGGAGAGAGAGAGAGAGAGGAGAGAGAGAAGAGAGAGAGAGAGAGAGAGAGAGAGAGAAAGAAGTAGAGAGGAAGGAAGAAGAAAGAGAGAGAGAGAGGAGGAGAGAGAGAGAGAGGAGAGAAAGAGAGATGAGAGGAGAGAGAGGAGAGGAGAGAAAAGAGATGAGAGGAAGAGAGAGAAAATTACCTTCACCAATGAGTATCGAATCTTTTCTTCTCTCTCCTCTCTCTCTCCAAGACATACCCATAATTTGGACGTGTATACTCAAATTTTATTGATGAGTATTGAAACATCAAGGGTCATATTTAACATGTACTTATAGAATTGGGCCCAAATATGAGTGTATGCCCAAAAACTACCTAAATTGATGATAATTACACTTTAATTGAATTAAAAGAAATTCTAAAATTAGGTGTAAAAAGATTGTTTTTTCCCTACCCAACAATAGAAGAAATTTCAAAACAGTCCCTGATACTGCCTTAGAACCTGCGTGATCTTCCATGGATGATTCGAGGTTGCTTCGGTGTCCGCTTGGCCGAAAGATGATTGCTTTCTTGTCGGGCTCAGCATGACGATCAATTTGATACCAACTTCAAGCCATAGATCGTGTTTTTAGGGCATGATCATGCGACTCGAAATTTACATAGATCTTGAAACCTTTCGATCAATATTGTGCTTGTTCCTTGATGCTTTTCTTTGATTTCTTAACTGAATCACACTGAGCATGCCGTCACGATCACGTTGCAATGAACGCAGCTCAATTTTGTGTCCGGACGAAGATTTTGTCATTTTGGGTTTTAGGTCGGAATCTGAATATCCGACGGCTGAAACTTTTGATGCCTTCATGTGCCAAATCCAACCATCATACACGGTGTTCAGACCAGAGATAGCCTCGGACCTTACGTACATAATGCAATTTTGTTTCGCATTGATCGGGTATGCAAGCATCGTGATATGGCCGCTCAAGCGAGGCGTGCTGCTGTTGAATTTTTTGCAACTATCTTCATGAGTCATCAACTTCTCTCTAGTTTTTCTCCTTGCTTGGGTTTCGTCACGGGTTGTGCCACATATCAAAATGCTTGTCTTGGTAAGACGAAGACGCTCACCAAATTTGAGAGCGATCCGTCTTAGAACAAGTGAGATGTGGGTCTTTGAAGTTGCTCCTTAGGATTGTGCACACCAGCCTCCTTTAATGGAGAATGGTGCAGGGAGGCCGCATGGGAATAGCGTGCGGTCTACCCCTTTTTAATGTTTAAACCATAAATTTGTCTTGGAATGTCTAACTAAGTTGAAACTTGACTCATAGGGGTTTTCGACCACGCCATATCCAATGGCAGTGGTCCCATAGCTGTTTGACGAACATAAAATATAACTCTAGTTACAGGGTCCATTGCAGGGTGCTAGAGGCTAATCTTTTCTAAATTGTTTCTTTGTATGCATTGCCTTAAACATGTCAGATTGAGAAAAAACTTGAAAGGTAACCTTTTGGAGTGTTTAGGAAGATTTTGACCCGTTCAGGGGTAATTATGAGACTGTCAGGAATTCCACTATATGTTAAGGCTTTATTGACTGGCTTCTCTTTTATTCCGCATCAGGACTGAAGGTGCTAAAAAATGTGTTCAAACAATGATCTTTGATGAATGATAGTTTTCACGTGGTAAATACTAAATTCCATAGTGTTATGTGAATGATGCTATGCAGTTATATATTTTATGAAATTCGATATGTGCAATACTAATGTGATAGTTCCATGACGAATGTTACATGATTAAGTGTCTTAATATTACATGACGAATGTTACATGATTAAGTGTCTTAATATTAATGTTGATTGCTAAATGTAAATACCATGTGATGGCTCTCATATGATGGTTGTGTTATGCCAAGTATCATAGTGTTATGTGACTCATATGATGGTCGTAATATTAATGCTGATTGTCGGATAGGTCTTAGTAAGACTCAAAATCTACATGATGAAAATTGAATTATTTGTCATAAGGCACTAATTTAGCCTAAATGAATTTAATATTGAGCATGTTACGATGTTGTGATAATGACCACTATGCAATAGGACACCCATTGGTAGTGAGTACTGTTCCGTTATGATACTGTGATACTGGCCACTATGCAATGGGGCACTCATCGATAGTGGATACTGTTTTACTGATGCTGCCCACTACGCGATGGGACACTCTCTGTAGTGGGGACTGCTATATTGAGAAAAGTGATGTCAGCCATGTCCCCTAACTTGTTGAATAATAAGATGGAGTTAGAGGAAAGTGAAATGGGAGCCTCGCAAAATTTCATGAGATGAGACTAGTGACTGATGCCTTGCAAGGCAAGTCGCTATCGAAAACCCCAATGTGCACTGGGGATCGTGTGTGTGACTACAAGGGCATTACAAAGTGGATTCACCCACTTGTCATTGCCCTCCCTCTTGAGAGATAGTAGAGGTCTTAAGCAATGGAATTGTCTTAGCCCGATGGATAGGGCTTCCACTTCACGAGTAGGTGAACTAAGGAGTGAGTGGGTAATGCTTGAATAGTGAATGAGGATGATGATGATTGTAATGATTTAATGATATTTATGATATTTGAACATGATGCCTGAAATTGATGCACTGATCTGACTATTGACTTATATGACAATAGCACTATGATTTCTCATGGTTGAATGAATTTCTTATGACGCATGAATAAACTCATTAATGATGCACAATACTTAGATTTACTTACTAGGCTTTATAGCTCATTCCCTTATATCTCCCCTCCTGTAGATTGATAGTGTCAAGTCAGGGGCCGAAAATTCGTGACTTGCACTTGGGAGTCAAAGTCTCATTCACTTAATAAGAAACTCAGATCTTATAGGTGGTTGGGCAGTTTAGCCCTGAATTTTGTTTAATTTGAAAAATATGTATTATTAAGCCTTGGTGCCCCAGACTCAAGTGTAACATTTTTGGGAAGAATTTTATGTATTACCCTTTTAATGATGTATGGATTCTCCAAGTTTTAAATATTCATTTGTACTTAGAATTATGGTTTTAGTTAATTTCCATGGTTTTCTTTGATTACCAAGATAAAAAGTGTTAAGCTCACTCCGACCTGAGCGGCATACGCTACCTTAGGATCACGAACCCGCACTTGGTCACCCTCCACCGTGTACAGTAAAGGGGTCGGGAGCGGGGTCGTGACAAAGAAGAAGAGATAAGAAAAGAGGGAAAGAAAGAGAACAAAGAGAAAAGAATAAGAAGAGGGGGGAGAGGGAGAAAGAAAGTTAAGGAAGGGGAGGCAAGACAACGGCTTAGGTCACCGTTTGGGGAGAGGGGAGAGAAGAGAGAATGAGAGACGAGGGGGAGAGAGAAGGATTAAGAAGAAGAGGGAGAGAGAGGGCGCGATGGTGGCTTAGGCCACCGCTCGGGGAAAGAGGGAAGAAGAGAGAGAAGAGAGAGAAGATAGGAAAGAGAGAAGAAGAGACAAGGGAGAAGAAGGGGAAGAGAGATAAAGAGGGAAAGCAAAGAGCAGAGGGATGAGAAATAAGGGAGAAGGAGGGCAAGATGGCAGCTTAGGGTGCCAATCGAGGAAAAAGAGACAAGAGAGAGAAGACAGTGATAAAAGACAGATGAAGAAGCAGAGAGAGACGAAGAGAGAAAAAGGAGAGAGGAGAAGCAAAAAGAGGTAACAAGAGGGTGAGGGGGCAGAAAGTGTGACGACGGCTTAAGCCACCAGCCGAGGAGAGCAGAGAAAGAGGGAAGGAAGAGATAGAGAGATGATGAGAGAAGAATGAGAGAGAAAATAAGTAAGAAGAGAGACTAGAGTGAGAGGAGAGAGAGGAGGAAAGAGAGAGGAAGAAATGAACAAAAGAAGAGTTGAAGAGAGGAGGAAAGGGGGTGAGACAAGGTCATCGCTTAGGGAGAGGACAAAGAAAAATGGGAGAGAGGTAAATAGGGAAGAGGAGAGAGAAAGACATAGAGAGAGGAGAGAAAAGAGAGAAGAAAGGGAGAGAAGGAGGAAGAAGTGGGAGTGAAGAAAGAAGAGACAAGAAGAGGGGGAAAGGGCGAGATAGTAGCTTAAGCCACCGTTCGGGGAGTAGAGAGAGAAATCGGAGAGAAAGTGGATAGAGAAGAGGAGAGAGAAGAGATAGACAGAGGAGATGGAAGAGAGAGAAGAAAGGGAGAGAAGGAGGAAGAAGCGGGAGTGAAGAAAGGAGAGACGAGAAAAAGGGGGGAAGCGGGCGAGACTGGCTTAGGCTGCCGCTCGGGGAGAGGAGATAGAAAAGGGGATAGAAAGTAGATAGAGAAGAGAAGAGAGAAAGAAATAAACATGAGAGAGAAGAGGGAGAAGAAAGAGAGAAGAAAGGGAGAGAAGGAGGAAGAAGGGGTTGGGCTGGCAACAGGTTGGGTTGGTGGCTTTACCGCTGGCTCGACCACACACGTGAGAAGGGAGGGGGGTTTACCTAAGGGTCCTTGGCTCTGCAGCTGGAACCCAAGGACAGTGATCAGGTGCAAAAGTATTCTCTCTCCTCTCTTTCTAAAGAAGGGGTGAGTTAAATGCCCAAAGTTCTTAGCATTAACCGTGAGCTAAAAATCTTAACAAGGGGGAATTTGTTAACCGACCATTGGGTTATTACATGCTAGGTATATATAAGCATCCACTAAAACATAGGTGGATGCCCTAAAAACTAAACTAATTGCTTGAAGATACAAGTTTTTTTACTTAAAAAAAAGCTAAATATTAGGGGAAAAATGATGATTTAGCCGCTCACCCACAATCCTACGAATTTCAAAACAGTCCTTCAATGGTCATGAACCCATTGTGGATTTCACGTGGCTTGTGTGGGGTCTTTCCGATCACCTTCCGGCAAAAGTAACATCATAAAATTGATTAGCTCGGTGAGGTGAACATTTGCTATAGATTTTGATAGGTCGAGGTTTTGAGTCGTGAACTTGAGGCGATAAAAATGTGAGAAACTTACGATCTTAGATTCAATATTTTGCTCGTTTCTTGATGTTTTCTCCTCGATTCCTTTGCTGTAGAATGACAAGCAAGTCGTCATGATCGTTTGGCAACAAGAATGGCTCTATTTGGCGCTAGAATGATCACTTTCTCAATTGGGGAATTTTGGCCGAAATTGGGATTCCGGTGGCCAGAAAATGCCTCTTATTTGTCCCTAAGATACAACCAATCCAACCTTTCATCTTGTGCAATTTTTGGCTCGAACGAAGCCCTTGACCTCACGATCGCAATAGGTTTGATTTCAAGCCTATCTGTTATGCGAGTGTCATGATACAATTGTTCGTTCAAAGGGACCTTCTTCTTGAAGAATTCTGTAACTTATGCATCTCAATGGCGATCTTCTCTCTAAAATTTCTCTCGGCTCGAGCCTTGTCGTCGAGCATTCCATATATTAAAATGATCGAGCCGATGAGATGAACATCTTTCCAAAATTTGGGTTTGTTTCGACCCGAGATGAAGCAGATATGACCATTGGAAGTTAGCCCCAAAATTGGAAAGCACAGTTTCTATAAATGGAAACTGGTTCACCAAGGGTGTACTAGAATTGTGTACGACCTACCCATTTTTGGTAAGTTGGCCGCAGAGTGCTCTAGAAACATCCGAATGAGCCAAAATTTGGTATCTGGACGATTTCAGACATTCTAAATCCAATGGAAGAGGTCTGGTGTTGATTTGAAGCTCCAATGATAGAGATGTAGTTTTGGAGTCTTCTTTCAGCGTGCTAGAGGCAAAATTCTGAAAACGGTTTTTGCATCTGGACCACCTTAACTTCGTCGGATTGTGACGACATGTGTCGGGGACAATTAGGGCATCAAGAACTGTTCTTTTATGCCTTATTAGACCATTCTAAGGCGTTTGTTGTTTCAGTACCAGATCAGGGCTTATTCTACTACTACTTCCTCTTATTCGCATTGGGGATTACAAGTGTTGGAAAATATCGTTCAACAGCTTGCCCCGTTGAATGTTGTGCTTCGAGAGAAGAGAGAAGGACAACATTCAGAATCAAAACTGGTCCTTCGGCTTTAGGTTTTCTTTCTGGCCACCGGATCGACACGACTGGCAAAGGGATAGTTGTGCGAAGCTTCTTCCAGGAGGGGTGAAAAAGGTGCACTGACGGTTGGGGGGCTTATTTAAGGGCTTGTAGACCCAGAACCATTGAGACTTTAGGGGGACAATAGACTTTGGAACTACTGGTGGGTGCCTTGCTTCAGGGCTTGGGGTCCCACTTCAAGAGCTCATGTTTTTTGTTCCAACAACTGGGGGCCTTGCTTAAGGGCTTTTAGACCCAGTCGGTCAGAATCTGGGTTCGTCTGGCAGTTAGGGCCTTGCTTAAGGGCTTCCTTCCCAATTAGTCCGATATTTTTTGTCTTCTAATGAGGGCCTTGTTTAAGGGCTTGGGGTCCCACTTCAGAGGAGGCTTGTGCCTTGGATAGACATTCGAAGAGACCTTGGTGGGAGTGTGAGCTGTTCTGACAGGGTTGGAAGTCCTTTGACAAGCAGGCACCTCTTTGGTCCCCATCCTACCCCTAATATCACTGAATCTACTCATGGGTGTCTGGTGGCCTACCTAAAAAGTCTAGATTGACAACAACTGGGAACCTTGAGGAGACTTCACCCTAAGTGTTGGTGAAGGATGGTTGCTTTGGCTTGACAGTCATCCGCCTCTTAGGAGCTCCTTCGGCTTGTTGGCGTGACTTTCTTCTCTTTTGTTGACTTTTAAAGGATTGGCTCCTTCAACATGGAACTCCGACTTGTCGTCGTAAACGATTCTTTTGGATTTTTAGTCTTTTCATGAGCGGACTTAGACTGTTGGAGTTTTTTCAAGCTATTTTTTGCCCTGATAGTAGGGTATTTGACTTTCCAAACTATCAGAAATTTTTGCTTGGAGTGTCGGCTAAAGTCACCTATGGAGGCAAGTGCTGCATCAACCTGCTTATTGGCCCAGATGCCCTTTCGGGTTTTCACCTGGACAGGGAGAAGTGGCATTGTAAACACAGTTTTCACCAACCCCCTTTTTATTAGGCTCTTTTACCCATGACCTCATGGTCATGTCCACCTTTTCTCCATTTTTACTCATGATGCCCTTTCGGGTTTTCATCATGCCCAATTTTTATTTACAAAACGCTCTTACTCATGGTTTCATGACCATGCCCATCCATCATTTTTACTCATGGTGCCCTTTCGGGTTTTTATCATGCCTGCTGTTTTTCTTTTTAGCCTTTTTACCCATGGTTTCATGACCATGTTTGCTTATTTTATTATCCGCAAAACTGTGATTGTGGATAGGTGGTGATGGGAATGGAGGACGTTCTCATGGTAGCTGTGTAGTGAGCATGCGAGGGCTTGACTCACTTGGGGGAAAAAGGGGATGAGATCGTATATGAGGAGTGAGTAGGGTGACCCAGTGGGGGGTGGTGTGTGCGGATGGTGGTGATTGGGGTGAAGGTAATGCGACTCACCGAGTATGAGTCTGAGGGGTTAGTGTCATGGAAGGAGGGATCAAGCAGACTTGAGCCGAGGGTGCAAGTCCAGCTCGACCTTTGTGTAAGGGTGGCGTGTGCGATCGGGCTTAAGCTCAGACTCATGGAGTTTGGCTCGATCCACTGGAGAGAAGGGCATGTGCACTGGGGGTGGCACATGGCAAAGAAGGGCTTAATCCGATCCGCTGGGGAAATTAGTAAGAGCACACGAAAGGCTCGTGTGAAGGGAAAGAGGTGTTGTGCTTAGTGCAAAAGAGCCAGGCTCCATCCGTCATGGCAGAGGGCTTGAACCGGCTTGTGGCGGCTAGAGGTAGGGAGGCTGCATGTTACGGCGTGGGGTATACACGCACGGCGGTAGGAGGCAAGAACATATGCGCAGGGGTGCAAGCTCGTGAGGAGAACATGCGCATGATGGCCTCAGTGCGTAAGTGTGAGGAAAACGCATGCGGCGACTGAATGTGCGCACGTGGGAATCGTATGTGGGGGAGGGATGCTTTCAAGGATGGCCGGTGATGGATGGCCCCTGGGCTCGGGCTTGAGCCCAGTCTGGCTCGACCCAACTAGTGGAGGTGAAGAAGGTAGCCGGCGGTTGAGTGTGAGGTTTCGGGCTTAGGCTTGGGCTCGACCTGACTCGATCCGATCCACTGCGTGAGGATATTTACTTCCCAAAACAACCTTAGCCTTTTTGTAAATGGCACGATTGCACTCATGGACTTGGGCAGTATTCGGCCATTGTGGGGGGGCAAGAATGGACAAGGTAAATCGATGAGGGTATAAAAGGGGGCAGTCCCTCATTTTACCATTTCACCTTTTACCTTATTGAAAATTTCAGGGCATTCTTAGCTACAATAGGGAGCAAGGGTTTGGTAACGTTTACCAGAAATTACAGAAAGGAGGAGAAGGGACCCCTAGGGTTTTGCATAGTGGTCGTAGAAAGCAAAGGTTCGGACAGAGTGCGTGCTGGGGATATTCCAACATGGAGCCAAGGGAGCAAAGTTCCGATAGAGAGTTCCTGTAGGTGGGAACAGGTGAGTGCAAGGAAGTGAGGGCCCCGGCAGGCCAGCACAGAGATTCTGGCAGCTCGTAGGGGATTCCGGCAGGGGCTGCGGTAGGTAGTCGCAAAGAGAGGGAATTTTTCCGGTGAGAAGTCGAAGGGAGATTCCGACAGATGGTTTTGGGAGGTAACCCGAAAGTTTCGGTGGGG
Source organism: Amborella trichopoda (assembly GCF_000471905.2). The sequence continues at coordinate 6,199,188 of NW_006499751.1, read as the reverse complement.
AGAGAGAGCACTAACAGGTGCCCTGAGGGTTCTAACAGTGGCTACAGGGAAGTCGGAGGGTCGCACGGGACTCCGGCAGAGTGCAAAGGGGATTTTGGTAGGTGCCCCGAGGGTTATGTGTTTGATTGGCTCACCGCATAATTCTCAAGTACGTATGCCAAGAACTTAGCTTTGGAGGGGATCATGTGTCCTCATCTTGTAAAGATAGTCGGGTAAAAAGCTGCCTTTCGTACCCCTGGCCACTCGTGCAACCTATTTGGTGACAACTCCTTCTTCATTCCTTGAAGCCCATTTCCTGTAGGGGTCATACTAATCGTGATTTTGTTGACCAGCTTGGGTATGAGCTAGATGGCGCATCCCGGGCATTTATGAGCTCATGTTTCTTTTGAGCATTAGAGGAGGCATCTTACCCTACTGGACCTCGTATGGCCCCATTATTTTTCTCGTCAGCATGGGCTTGACTAGGGGTGTCCATTCCCTGTGTTATTCGAGAAGCGCCAATGCAAGGGAAATGCAAAGAAGAAAGAAGAGGAGCTGGGGACCGCCCATGAGACTTGGAAGGCCATGAATGTCTGCATAGCTTGGGCAACCTACTTGGAGTTCTCCGAGGTGAACAAATTTGCTTTCCCCCACTTTGGCAGAGTGGGCTGAGCTACCAAGGAGTACTGGCGTTGGTGGCAGATCACCAACAGCTGGTATAGGCACATCGACCATACTTGAAAGTGGGAGAATAGTAGCTTTTTGCATGACATGAAGCAAGGGAAGAGCTTCGTGGCCCCTACTTTTGGGAAGGTCTTCGAGCTGGACTTTCCCAAGGGCTGGGAATAACTCGAGGCGCCTTGAACGATAGTGGCAGATGAAGAGTCGTCGCAAGTAATTACACTGAGGGAGAGGACAGGAACCGTCTTTGACAATCTTTGCTCCATTTTTGAGTAGAGAGAAGGTCACAAGGTTCCTGGTAGAAAGGAGTGTCCGATCCAAGACATGAACACCCTTATTGGGAGTGGCCCGCACAGTGCCCCAGATGCAGGCTTTAGTTATGGCCAGGCTTCAAAGAGGCCTACATCCTCCAGAGGGATAAAGAAGAGGGGGAAGCAATCCATGCCCTAGGTGCAAGACTGTCAGACTGACCAAGCCATCTCCTAGACCTCAGCTAGTGGTTGGTTCTCCTTGCCCCGCCTCATCTGAGACTCGGGGTGTGGTTGCTGGTACTAAAAGTGCCTCTGACCCTATCAATTTTGCTTAAGTTCAGGAGGCTGCTCTTGTGATTATACAGCCGGTGCGAGAACTGACACCGGTTCCATCCACTTCCTCGAGAAGGGTGAGCTTTAACCAAACCTCTTGCTCGAGAGAGAGCGGCCCTTCACAGGTGGTAGACACGACTCAGGCAACTAGTTGTGCTGCTAATGAGGGCACATGTATTGCTCAAGAGGAGGAGCCAGACGTCAATGTGACGCTTGAGAAACTTGTGGTAGCTGCTCCCTTTGACACCAATGACATGGCTAAAACCCTGGTTTCCATGTCATCTGATGTCGAATCCCGGTCAGAGCCATATCTGTCGATACATGCGCTAAGAATGCACCTCCCTAGGCGGTCACCACCTTTTCCATTGTTCCTTTAGCTTTGATTCCTTCAGCCGAGGTGACTTCAATTGAGGCGACTTCAGCTGAGGTTCCTTTAGCCGAGACGACTTCAGTCGTGGTTCCTTTGGCTGAGGTGACTTCAGCTTCCATCTTGACTTTGGTCAGGCATGTTTTTAGTGAGAAATCTAACATGACTGTGGACATGCTCCGATCAGGCCTCTAACTGTTGAAGGGGCAGTCCCTTGCAGACCTTGGCCTCGCAATTGCCAAACTTCAGGGTATGCCCTCGTTCTGAGTGCCTTAAAAAGTGAGGAGTTCTTTGCTTATTTCGATAGCCTCTTGAATGAGCTAGAGAGCTAGAGAGTGAAAGCCCTGAAGAAAGAGGCAGAAGCGAATGAGCTATAGGGAGCTCAATTATCCTCTTTGAAAGCCTCGCTTGCAAGTCTTCATGAAGAAATGTATGCGTGTACGCAGAGAAGGGCTGCTCTGGCTGCTCAGAAATCTTACCCCAACAAGTAGACGACGGCTCGCTTTGCCAGAATAAAGGACTTGAAGGCAGAATTTTGAGGCTGAAGAGCGAGTTCAAGGAGCTCGAGAGGAGATGAATAGCTAGAAGGCCGAGAATCGGGTCCTAACTGATGAGCTGTCGGGACTCATTCACACCATAGAGTCAGGGACTGCCTCTGTGGTATAAGAGGCACAAGCAGTCGCCGACCTTTAAGGGTACGAGCAGGAAGCTATTGTGAACTCCGAGGTGGCTAAGGCGAAGATCAACAAGATCATTGATAACTTCTAGAAGTGGCTTCCCCATTTTTTTGCTTCTTGCTTTTACTTGTATACTTTTTTGGCAAAGACTTGTATACAAATTTCAATGATAGGAATGAAATACCGCTTTTGGTCTTTTGTTTTGGCCTCAGCATGCCATGCATCTCTACAGCCTTTGTCATTGATTCCTGAGAGGCCGCGAGCCATTTAGAGCCCTCCTTGTGAACATGTTTGCCCCTCACATGGCATTGACTTAAACGCCCTTTCGAGTTTTCGTTTAAGTCCTTGGGGCATGCGTCATTTTTGGTTTTCGCAAGGCCTAGGAAGAGAATTTTTTGTGGCATTTTTGCTCATGGTTTTTACACCATGACCACCATTTTTCTTTTATTTTGCTCACGATGCCCTTTCGGGTTTTCATTGTGCCCATCTTTATTTTTGACGACTTATGCTCACGATAGTTCATGGTGCTACCGTTCCCCATCATTCTTTTTTTTTTTATGTTTTTTCCCATGATGCCCTTTCAAGTTTTCATCATGCCCGTCTCTTTATTGAGAAGTAGATAGGGGGTGTTAGTTAATGGCGGTGGGATCTTGGTTTCCCTCCGCACGGGGGTGAGGAAGCCCTCTCTCGAACAACCGCTGGGGTCATACGGTGGGTAGACGGGGCCTCTTACTTGTGGATAGGAAGCCAACAGTGAGAGAGATTTTTGCGACTAGATCGCGGATTGCTCTTATGCATTTTGAGGGTTCAGGGACGCGCCAGGACAGGTGGCCCTCTTAGAGCAATTACGAAGCCCTCTAGCTGGTTGTCAGCACGGTTTGGATGGGAGCCCTCCTCATGTTCTCTCTCTCTCTCTCTCTCCGTGCTATAGGGACGGGATATTGATGTCCCTCTGGTTAGGTGCCTCGATCTCGCCCTCTGGGTCAGGATGACCTGGTGGCAAATGTCTAGTGTTTCTAAGGAACCCGAGACTTGAGACCGCTCTCTCGGGAACCTTATTAGAAAATAAGGGCAGGTACACCAATCGATGAGAGAGGAATTTTATTGTGAGGAGGGACACACCTCACCTGGGTCCGGGACTCACTCGGACTGACTCACGTGGGTACCCTCTTAGATCACGATAAAAAGGCCCCCAATCCTACAACCAGTTCGGAATCACCTCCCTTGGCCTGTACTCTCATGTTTCTGCAATCACACACACACGGTTAATTTACAAGACAAGTGGGCCAGGGGACCCCACCTTGTCCTTGGGTGAATGCATATATGCATGCTCATTCAAAAGAAGAAGAAAATAGTAAGAGGATTAGATGAAGAGAGTAAGAGGATAGATGAAAGGAGAAGAAAGAGATAGAATAGAGGAATGGGGAAGAGAGGAATTCAAGTGGTTAGACTAACACAGTAGCTAGACCAATAAGTGATTGACCCGGAGTGGTAGCACCCGGAGTGGTAGCAAGACGGGAACGATAACTTAGACCGGCATGACGACAATACTACTAGACGACAAAATCGACAAAAGGATCACCGACTAGCCTGGCACCATGGGTAGCTTATCGTTGCAGCAAGATGGGCACGTTAACTCAGACTGGCACAACGGCAATACTGCTAAACGATAAGACTATCATGGTAGTACTTGACTTAGCCTCCCTTGGTCAAAAAAGAGGAAAAGAGAGAAGGAGAAGAAAAGAGAAGAGACAATAAGGAGAGATAAGAGAGAAGGAAGAAAGAGAGAGAAGAAGAAAGAGTAGAAGAGAAGAGAAGAGATAGACAAGAGATAGAGAAGATCAGTGAGCAAGAAAAGAAAGGAGGGAGAAGAAAGAAGGAAGGGAAAGAAGGAAGAAGGAGAAAAAGAGAGAAGAGCGAAGAGAAACATGGATGGGGATGAGGTTTTGTCGTCCATGATGAAGGAGAGAGGAAGGGAGAGTCATGGACCATCATGGGGTTCCACTGTCCATGACAAAGGAGAGAGAAAGGGAGAGAACCATGGATGGCGATGGGGTTCTACCATCTGTGACAGAGTGAGAAGAGAAAAGAAAGCATGGACGATGATGGGGTTCTGCAGTCTACAACAGATGAGAGAGAAAATATGGACGGTGATAACATTCTGCCGTCCATGATAGGAGAGAGAAAATAAAAGAAAACATGTATGGTGATGAGGTTTTGTCGTCCATGATGGAGGAGAGAGAAAGGGAGAGAATCATGGACCATCATGGGGTTCCACTGTCCATGACAGAGGAGAGAGAAAGGGAGAGAACCATGGATGGCGATGGGGTTCTACCATCTGTGACAGAGTGAGAAGAGAAAAGAAAGCATGGACGATGATGGGGTTCTGCAGTCTACAACAGATGAGAGAGAAAATATGGACGGTGATAACATTCTGCCGTCCATGATAGGAGAGAGAAAATAAAAGAAAACATGTATGGTGATGAGGCTCCACTGTCCATGACAGAAGGGAGAGAACGAAGAAGGAAACATGGACGGTAATGACGCTCCGCTGTCCATGACAGAGGAGAGAGAGAAGAGAAGAAAACATGGACGTCGATGAGGTTCCGCCATCCATGACATAGGAGAGGGAAGGGAAAATAAAACATAAACAACGATGAGGCGCTGTTGTCCATGACAGAGAAGAGGGAAAACATAGACGACGATGAGGTCTCGTCGTCCATAATAGGAAAGAGAAAGGAAGAAGAAAACATGGATGGCAATGGGGTTCCATCGTCCACAACAGAGGAGAGAGAGAAGAAGAAAATATGGACGGGGATGAGGCTCCGCCATCCATGACAGAAGAGAGAGAGAAGAGAAGAAAACATGAACGGTGATGAGGTTCCGCTGTCCATTATATAGGAGAGGGAACGGAAAAGAAAATATGGAAGGTGATGAGGTTTCGCCGTCCATGACAGAGGAGAGAGAAAATATGGACAGCGAATAGGTTTTACCGTCTATGATAGGAGAGAGAAGGGAGAAGAAAACATGGACGGAGATGGGGTTCTACCGTCCATAACATAGGAGAGAGAGAGAGAAGAAGAAAGTACGGATGTCAATGAGGCTCTAGAGTCCATGACAGAAGGAAAGAGACAGGAGAACTTGGATAGAGGCCGGCCCGCCACTCGCGTTAAGGCTTGACTCACTGTTTATGTTCCAAGAGTAAGAGGACAACATACCCGACGATAGGCTCTATCATGCATGAATGGAGAAGAGAGAAAGAAGAGAATAAGGAGAAAAAAGGAAGAGAGAGATTAGGAAAGCAAGGAAAGAGAAAGAAAAGATAGACGAGAGAGAAGAAAAGTGAATAAAGAAGATCAAGAAAGAGAGAGGAAAGAGAAAGAGATAGACAAGAAGAGGAGAGAGGAAGATGCAGATGAGAAGAGGAGAAAGAAAGAGATATAAAAGAGGAGAGATAAAGAGAGAAAAGAGGAGAGAGAATAGAGTAGAGATAAAGAGAGAAGAAAGAGGAGAGGGAAAGAAAGAGAAAAGAGGAGGAGAGACAAAGTTCCCCTCACTAAAGTGTACCAAACTTTTTCTTCTCTCTCCTCACTCTCTCTCCAAGACATGCCCACAATTTCAATGTGAAACTCTCAAATTTTATTCATGAGATGAAAACTGAGGGATCTTTTTATAATGGTTTAACATGTAAATATAGAATTGGGCCCAAACATGGGTGGATGCCTAAAATTTAGCCTAATTGATGATAATTAAAATTTAATTGAATTAAAATAAAATCTAAAAATGGGTGCAAATGGACTATTTTACCCATGTTCAACAATACATGAAATTCCAAAACAGTCCCTATTACTGCTCTAAAATGTGTGTGATCTTCCATGGATGATTTGGGGTTGTGCTGACGTTTATTTGGCCGAAAGATGATTGTTTTCTTGTCGGGCTCGGCATGACGATCTATTTGATACCAAGTTCGAGCCACGAATGACGTTTTTAGGCCACGATCATGCAACTCGAATCTTGAAAACTTCTTATTGATAGTGTGCTTGTTTCTTGATGTTTTTTTTTTGTTTCTTCTCTGAATTGCACTGAGCATGCCGTCACAATCATGTTGCAACAAACCCTACTCGATTCCATGTCCGAACGAAGATTTCGTCGTCTTGGGCCGAAATCTAGAAATCCAATGGACTGAATCTGCAGCAAATTTGATGTCTTCGTGTGTCGAATCCAACCATTCATCGTATACAAGGTTTAGAAGAAACATAGCTTCAGACCTTACATACAAAATTCAATTGGTTTCGCATCGATCAGGTAGGCAAGCGTCGTGATCTGGCCGCTTGAGCAAGGTGTGTTGCTGCTGAATTTTATGCAACTGTCTTCACAAATCACCAAATTATCTCTAGATTTTCTCCCTTCACGGGTATCCTCACAGGGCGTGCCATATACCAAAACGCTCGTCTTGACAAGAAGAACACACTCACAAAAATTGAGCACGATCTGACTCGTAACGAGTAAGATATCGATCTTCGAAGTTTATCATGACCCCGCCCCCTGACCCCTACTATCCCATACCAGAGGGCGACAGAGTGCAGGATCGTGATCGGAGGTCTTGTACGTCAGTCTGGTGGGAGTGGCATCAACACGTATTTATAGTGTGGAATCAAAGCAAACCACACGAAATAAATAAAACTCATTGATCAAACACTAAAAACTGAATAAATGAAAACCATTTCATATCCATATACAGTCTCCAAGGTCATAAACAATATCCTGAATAATACAATTCATCCAAGGCATCAAAAGCATGTTAACAAAAATATAAAGCTTCACTAACAACCTTATAGGGTAGATGGCCAGCTAACAGCTACAACAACAAGGAGATCTTCTAGTCGAGCGCGGGCCTTCAGTCCACCAATCATGATCACCGCCCGCTCGTCTTCGACTTGCAGCAGTCAATCTACAAGAGTGGATGCAGAGGAATGAGCTAAAAATCCAAGTAAGTAGATCATGGTGTCATGCTTCCCAACCTATGAAATTTTATTCACAACACAATTCAAGGTTCTAAACCATATACATAAAATAAGAGTCATGCATCACAATTATGTCACAATTGTAGGATGATGCTTTTCATGGTAGAACAGGCACAATATAAGACATCAAATATCATATGCACTAACAATGTATCAAATATCGACAGATCCACACCAACAAGATAGTATAACAAAATCAACAAACACAACCCACTCTCTAGCCCTATTCATCAAGCCACTCCCTTATTTTGCAAAATCAATCGTATAACTCAGGAAATCATATATCTCAGGTCAATCTCATAACTCAGGTCAAAACACACATCTCAAGTCAATTACACAACTCAGGCGACTACCTATCTCGGGTGATGCAATTTGCATAAGGCATTGTCGAGAAGTCACATATCACCATGTGTGCACCTCACTGGTATCAGCCATGGCCATGAGATATGCTCAAAGCACGCTCAGTAATCACATAACAATCACACTATCACAGTATTCCACTACCAATGGTAGACCCATTGCATAGCAGTCTGATATCAGTATTCATATAACAGAATCAGAAAGCCTACCACCAATGGAGGACCCATTGCGCAGTGTTCATATAAAAGATTCTCAGTATCACAATCATGTAGAAACGGTATTAGTATCATATGGTAACATTATCAATATCACAGAATATTTTAATCAGTATCTTAGAGTATCAGAGTATCACAGAGTCTCAGTGTTGATGTCACACTCCCTGAATTTCAGACAATGACAACCGATCAAAATAGGGCCGTTACTTTCAACTCATTTGGAATTTAAAAGTAGTTCTAAAATAAATTTTATGCTAGACACGACTATGATTCAAACTGCGGTGGTTCGAAAGCTATTGAATCTTGTTTGGCCCCTCAAAAGTGTAAAGGAACGGAGGCACTTAAATCTGGGGTCTGCTGAGCAGTGACGGTTGTTACATGTCTTTGAACTTCTCTCCATAACTCAAAAACAAGAAGGAACTTTGGAAAGTACTCAAATTGTTAATTGAAGCTAACTCATAAACAGTTTAAATGGTAGTAGTTTGAAAGAAAATGGACACTTTTGGGTTAGTCAAAATCTGTAATGACAGAGACCTAAATTTTGATATTTGTAAAAGCTGTCCACAGTGACATATTGTTACATTCAATCAAATAACTCTCACATTAGGAAGAATTTGAAAATGTGATAAACATGTGATCTCAATTTCACTCCAATATATTTCAAACATAAGTGGTTTGGAAGAAAACATACCTTATTTAGTTAGTCAAAACCCTTGACATCAGAGACATTAGTTCTATGTTTTTGCCAAATTTGTCCACAGTGATCTACTGGCATGTTTCAAGATATTAATTTTCATACATAAATAATCAGGATAAGATGAAAACATGAACATTGAAATAGACTCAGAAATATTTCAATTGGAAGTGGTTTTGCATCATTTGGGTTTCAATTTCTTAGTCAAACTCTTAGTACAACAGAAGTAACATTTCAAGAAATTATCACAGCCTGCTAACAGTTATATATATCCACAAAATGAAGCATATCTCTCAAATTATCAATAATATCAACTAGCCATAAACATCAAACTTAAAATAGACTCATAGACCTTTCCAATGGTAGTAATTTGAAACAATTCCGAGATCATTTGATAGGTCAACAGAGAGTCACAAGAACCCCAATTCTCTTTAGAATTCTACAGTCTAACCATAACATATTTCAAAGATCAAAGCATAACTCCTAAACTAAAGATAACCACATGAAACCAATTCTATCTTGAACTAGACTCATAAGAACATCAACGCACAAATTTTCAAGCTCGACAGAAATTACAACAGTGCATAGCATATCTTAAAAATAAGGCTCACTTCCTGGAAAACAGAAATCAAAACATGCAAATTTTCTTATTCATTCACACAATTTCTATACATACTCAAAACATAATTCATGCTTAATTAAATACTTCATTCATGCTTCAATACACACCTTATTCATGCTTAAATTCATAGAAATTCGTGCTTAAAAATAATCCCATACTTTCATGCTTAAGAATCATACTTCATACTATGGACACATAATAGCATAACCTACTTACCTTGTGCTTCAATGGTGATCCCAAAACCTTCACACAACTCACTCTTTAAGTCTCTCCAAAGTGGGAACAAAGGGGCTGGAGTTTCTAACGGTTCAAAAAGGGGGAACAACATGCAGAAGGGGGAGAGAGAGAGATATGAAAGCAGGGTAGTTAAAAGCTAGTGAGAGAAGGGGAGGAGAGGTGGCAACAAGCCGCCTCCAAGTGGCAAGCAAAAGCGGAGAGGTGGCAACAAGCCACCTCCAACTGGCAAGCAAAAGGGGAGAGGTGGCAACAAGCCACCTCCAAGTGGCAAGCAAGAGGATGACACTTGGAGAGAGAAAGGAAAAGGGAAAACAAAGATGGAAAAGAGGTGATCCCCCATGGACTACCCTATACAGCTGTGCCCGACGACCGACATCGCACACGGGAGCTCACGCACGCACAATGCTCACTCCTCTTCACGCGTGGCGATAACACTCTGACACGCACGACGATACCTCAAATCACGCATGACGTTCGTCCTCCATGCGTGCAACGTTACTCCTCGATGCGAACGACGTTTCTCCCTTACGCCCGCGGCGATACTCCTCCACACGTGCGATGTTATTTCTTCCTGCGCACAATGTTTCCACCTTATGCGCACGGCGATACTTCTCCACGCACGTGGTGTTACTTCTTTCTACGCATGATGTTTCTTCCTTATGTGCGTGGCGATACTCATCCATTCGCACGACATTACTTCTTCTTGCGCATGATGTACGCACACGACATTACTTCTCCACGTGCATGGTGTTTGTCTCTCACTACACCGATGGCGATGCCTCTCACTCCTTGTCAAGCATGTCCTTTCCTTTTTCTGACTCAGAAAAATCTTGGGTCGTTACATCATCCCCCCCTTAAAAGGGATTTTGTCCCCAAAATCATACTTATGAAACCCAACAATCAGAGGAGAGCACCCACACGTCCACTACTGTCTCATACAATTATCTATAGCCTCATCTCCAGAAATCATATGGTCTATACTTCATATTTTACACACAATGTCGTGCACTAACCATTCAGATGCCTTAGCATTTCAAACATTCCATCAATCCATTTAACCATCGCTAACAAGTTGACACACACACAATCATAGGTTAAGCCATTCAATCTCTCAGCAAGGTCATCAGTTCAATTACTACCAGTTGACGATCAGTATCAGTCTATAGTTAGGTCCGACAATACTCACAAAGCGACACCTTACCAATATCAATCGTGCGATGCACTCATGGCACCCACTACAGAATCAAAGAGTCAGAACACTAGAACCAATCAATCATATTGTCAAGCCCTGCTACAAGCTCGGAGTAGGCTTTCCATCAGTTTCAATCATGGCAATGCAATACGCTAAAAGCATGCACCATAGAATCACAAAGTCACGAAGTCAAGTTCTGCAATACGCTCAAAGCCTGCTTTCTATTAGTATAAATCACAATAGTATGGTCTTACAATATGCTTAAAGTATGCACCCTATCAGTATCAATCACAATAGTCGAGTCCTATAATACGCTCAAAGTAGGCACCCTATCAACATCAATCGTGGTCATGCAATACACTCAAAGCATGCACCACAAAATCACAAAGCTGGGCCTACAATACGCTCAAAGTAAGCACCATGGTACAGTCACAACATCAGGTCCTGCAATATGCTCAAAGCAGGCAACCAACAATCTCAATCATGATTATGCAATATGCTCAAAGCATGCACCACAAAAAAACAAAGCTGGGCCCTACAATACTCTCAAAGTAGGCACGACAATACAATCACAACATCAAGTCCTGTAATACGCTCAAATCAAGCAACCTACAATCTCGATCATGGTTATGCAATATGCTCAAAGCATGCACCACATAAACACAAAGCCAGGCCCTACAATACTCTCAAAGTAGGCACCACGGTATAATCACAACATCAGGTCCTGCAATATGCTCAAAGCAAGTACCTTACATTCTCGGTCGCGGTCATGAAATACGCTCAAAGCAAGCACCACAGAAACACAAAGCCGAGCCCCTATAATACTCTCAAAGTAGGCACCACGGTACAATCACAACATCAAGTCCTGCAATACGCTCAAAGCAGGCACCCTACAATCTCGGTCGTGGTCATGCAATATGCTCAAAACATACACCACAAAAACACAAAGCCGGGCCCTACAATACTCTTAATGTAGGCACCACTGTACAATCACAACAGCAGGTCCTGCAATATGCTCAAAGCAGGCACCGTACAATCTCGATCATGGTCATGCAATACGCTCAAAGCATGCACCACAGAATCACAAAGTCAGGCCCTACAATATGCTCAAAGTAGGCACCTTACCATCATCACAAAGTCAGGCCCTGCAATACGCTCAAAACAGGCACCTAACTATCACAAGGTTCGGCCCTACAATATGCTCAAAGTAGGCAACTTACTATCATCACAAAGTCAGGTCCTACAATATGCTCAAAGCAGGCACCTAACTAACACAATCACAATATCAACTTGGGTCATGCAGTATGCTCAAAGCATGCCCAAGAAACCGTGTAGCACGCTACCTTCATACCATGTTTCATACAACACATTCCATTCATCACACAATTAGCCACACGAGCCGTATCATACAATATTTATCATTCAACCACATAACACGTATCAACTCTTCACTAAATGGGGCAGGTCATACCCCTCAAGCAAAGTTCCACACCATTATCATAGTAAAGGATCTCTAAGGATCCCCCAAATCAGTTGCAAACACTTTAAGCACAATCATGTTGTAAAGGTCCAAATTTCATTAGATATGCCAAAATATGGTATTACACTAACAGTTATAGGAAACAAGGTCAAACAAAAACACACTCCTAGTTCCTCAAAGTCGACATCTTAGCTCCTTCCCCTTCAAGTGCAAAGACTCGACCTTGAGCTTTAGGTTTGGGTTCATCCGTAAATGCTGGGCAGTCTCGAATCAGCTGGCCCGCATTGCCACAGTTGTAACATGTCTTGGTCTTAAGCTAGCACCCAAAAGCCGCATGGCCCTGCTTCCTGCAAAAGGTACAATGCACGAGCTGGCTATGCTTGACGTCGCCATGGGAGTTCTTTTGGGCCTTACCATTCCTTCGACTTTCCTTTTCTTGTGGACCCTCAGAGGGTGGAGGCCCTGTCCTTCATTTCTCTCTCCTTAGTCAATAGTCATCACGATCTTTTCCACCTTCCTGGTCAGATCCACCAACTGAGAGAAGCCCTTAAGATTGGCCGACAGAACTCTCCCTCTGATATCAGGCCGTAACGCTCTCTCAAACTTACTTGTCTTTCTAGCCTCCGTGTTGATGATATGCGATGCGTATCGGGATAATTCTGAAAATTTGACCACATATTATCAACAGTCAGATTCCCTTGTTGTAACTCTATGAATTCCGCCTCCTTCCTTTCCTTTATTGATTCAGGGAAATATCTTTCATTAAAGGCCTCTAGAAATCCTTCCTAAGTAGGTATTATCGCATCCTCTTCCCAGGCTTGCTGGACCAAACGCCACCAATGTTCGGCGTCTCCTTCTAACATGAAGTTACCTAATCTCAACTTTTGCTTGTCTGAGCACTAGAGAACACTAAAGATCTTTTCCACTTACATTAACCATCTCTCAGCTTTCTCTAATCCCCCAAGCCTCAAGAAAGTCAGAGGCCCCAGCCTCCTAAATGTTTCTATCAAGTTGTTGTCATTCTGGTCAGGGACGTGGGTAAACGGGGCCGGCATTGCTTCCTTCATCATCTGTGTCATGGCCCCTAAGGTCCTGACAAACTCACCGAGGGCCTCGATGTTCTCATTACTAGAGCTGGCATTATTGGCCTGCGTCCTCGGCATCTTCAACCAAAGACACAAGTACTCAGTTACTAGTCTAGCAAAGAACTATCCTAAAAACACTTCCAAAACTCCTTAGGTCAAGAATCCTATCTTGGCAGCTCTAATACCATAACGGTCACAACCCCGCCCACTACCCCCTACCATCCCATACCAGAGGGTGACAAAGTGCGGGATCGCGATCAAAAGTCACGTACGTCACTCAGGTGGGAGTGGCATCAACACGTGTTTAGAGTGCAGAATCAAAGCAAACCACAAGAATAAAACTCATCGATCAAATACTAAAAAATGAATAAATTAAAACCATTTCACATCCATATACAGTCTCCAAGGTCATAAAAAATATCTTGAATAATGCAATTCATCTAAGGCACCAAAAGCCTATTAACAAAAACACGAAGCTTCAATAACAACCCTGTACAGCAGACGGCCAGCTAACACCTACAACAACAAGGAGATCTTCTAGTCGAGCGAGGGCCTTCAGTCCACCAGTCACGATCACCGCCCACCCATCTTCAACCTGTAGCAGTCAATCTAAAAGAGTGGAAGTAGCGGAATGAGCTAAAAAGCCCAGTAAGTACATCATGGTATCATGCTTCCCTACCTACAAAATTTTATCTCACAACACAGATCAAGGTTCTAAATCATGATCATAAAACAGGAGTCATACATCACAAGTATGTCACAATTATAAGATGATGATATTCATGGTAGAGCAGACACAATATAAGACATCATATATCATATACACTATCAGATATCAACAGATCCATACCAACAAGATAGCATAATAAAATCAACCGACACAATCCACTCTCTAGCCCTATTCATCAGGCAACTCCCTTATCTGGCAAAATCAATCATATAACTCAGGAAATCATATATCTCAGGTCAATCTCATAACTCAGGTCAAAACACACATCTCAAGTCAATTACAAAACTCAGGCGACTACCTATCTTGGGAGATGTAATTTGCAAAAGGCATTACCGGGAAGTCACATATCACCTTGTGCACATCGTACTGGTGTCAGCCATGGTCATGCGATACACTCAAAGCACGCCCAATAATCACATAACAATCACAGTATCACGATATCCTACTACCAATGGTAGATTCATGGCATAGCAATCAGATACCAGTATTCTTATAATAGAATCAGAAAGCCTACCACCAATGGAGGACCCATTGCGTAGTGTTCATAAAACACAATCCCAGTATCACAATCACAGGACAACGAAATCAGTATCATATGGTAACATTATCAATATCACGGAATATTTTCATCAGTATCACATAGTATTAGAGTATCACAACGTCTCAGTGTCGATGTCACACTCCCTAAAATTTCAAGCAGTAACACCCGATCAAATACTGGACCATTACTTTCAATTCATTTAGAATTTAAAAGTAGTTCTAAAATAAATTTTATGCTAGACACAACTATCTTTCAAACTGGGGTGGTTTGAAGCCATTGGATCTTGTTTGGCCCCTCAAAAGTGTAAAGGAACAGGCACTTAAATCTGGGGTCTACTGAGCAGTGAAGGCTATAACATGTCTTTAAAATTCTCTCCACAACGAAAATTAAGAAGGAATTTTGAAACGTTCTCAAGATGAGAATTGAAGCTAACTCATAAATTATTCCAATGCAAGTAGTTTCAAAGAAATGGACACCTTTTGGTCACTCAAAATCCATGGCGACAAAGGCATAAATTCTGAGTTTTATAAAAGCTGTCCACAGTGACATATTGTTACAATTAATCATATAACTCTCAAATTAGGGAGAATTTAAAAAAGTGTACTCAATCTCACTCAAATATCTTTCGAACAACAGTGGTTTAGAAGAAAACGGACCTATTTTGGTTAGTCAAAACCCTTGACATCAGAGACATCAGTTTTGTATTTTTACCAAACTGTCCACAATGATCGACAATATGAAAACATGAACATTGAAATAGACTCAGAAATATTTCCAATGGCAGTATTTTTGCATCATTTGGACTTCTATTGCTTAGTCAAACTCTCAGTACAACAGAAGTAACATTCCTAGAAATTATCATAGCCTGCAAACAGTGACATATATCCACAAAACGAAGCATATATCCCAAATTATCAAAATTGTAAACTATCCATAAACACCAAAATTAAAATAGACTCAGAACTTTCCAATGGTGGTAATTTGAAACAATTCTTAGATCATTTGATAGGTCAACACAAAGTCATAAGAACCACAATTCTCCCTGGAAGTCCACTGTCCAGTCATAACATACTTCAAAGATCAAAGCATAACTCCTAAACTATACAAGATAATCACATGAAACCAATTCTAGCATAAACTAGGCTCATAAGAGCATCAACCTACAAATGTTTAGGCTCGACAGAAATTACAACAGTGCATAGCATATCTTATAAGGCTCACTTCCTGAAAAACAGAACACAAAACATGCATACAATCCTACAGAACACAAAACATGCGTACAATCCTATTCATTCACACAATTTCTATACATACTCAAAACCTAACTCATGCTTAATTCAATACTTTATTCATGCTTCATTACACACTTTATTCATGCTTAAATTCATAGAAATTCATGCTTAAAAAAATATCATTCTTTCATGTTTAAGAATCATACTTCATACTATGGACACATAATAGCATAACCTACATATCTTGTGCTTCAATGGTGATCCCAAAACCTTAACACAACTCACTCTTCAAGTCTCTCCACAGTGGTACACACGAGCTGGAGTTTTTAAGGGTCCAAAAAGGGGGAAAAACATGGGGAAGAGGGAGAGAGAGAGAGACATGAGTGCTGGGGTAGTTAAAAGCTAGTGAGAGAAGGGGAGGAGAGGTAGCAATAAGCCACCTCCAAGTGGCAAGTAAAAAGGGAGAGGTGGCAACAAGCCACCTCCAAGTGGCACGCAAGAGGGTGACACCTGGAGACAGAAAGAAAAAGGGAAAACAAAGAGGGAAAAGAGGTGGTCCCCCATGGACTACCTTATACAGCTGCGCCCAACGGCCCACATCGCACATGGCAACTCACACACGCATGACGCTAACTCCTCTTTATGCATGGTGATAAGACTTTGACATGCACAGAGATTTCACACTCGGAGTTCGTCCTCCATGCACGCGACGTTACTCCTTGACGCGCATGGTGTTTCTCCCTTACCCACGCGGCGATACTCCTCGATGCGGGCTGCGTTACTTCTTCCTCCACACGGTGTTTCTCCCTTACGTGCAAGGTGTTACTTCTTCCTGTGTACAACATTTCTTCCTTATGTGCATGGCGATACCCCTCCAAGCACACGGTGTCACCTCTTACTACGCATGGTGTACGCGTGCAGCGTTACTTCTCCACGCGCACGGTGTTTGTCTCTCACTACATAGACGGCGATGTTTCTCACTCATTACCGAGCGTGTCCTTTCTTTTTTCTGACTCAGACAAATCTTAGGTCATTACAAAGTTGCTGCTCATGACTTTTCAAACCAGTCTTCTTTAATAGATATTGGCGCAGGAAGGCTGCATGGGAATAGCGTGCAGCTTACCCTTTCTAATGTTTCACCCATAACTTCGTCTTGGGACGTCTGTTTAAGCCAAAAAGTGTTTTTGACTGTGACGGATCCAATGATGGTCGTTCCACAGTTGTTTGATCCATCGAAAATAGAGTTCTAGTTACGAGGTCCATTTCAGGGTGCTAGAGGCTGATTTTTCCAAAATTGTTTCTTTGTATACGCTGCCTTAGACATATCGGATCAGGAAGAAACTTGGTTGGTGGCCTTTTGGAGTGCTTAAAAAGATTCTGACCCATTCTGGGGAAATTCTGAGACTATCGGTAATTCCACTATATATTAAGGCTTTATTGACCGGCTTCTCTTTTTATTCCGCATTGGGGACCAAAGGTGTTGAAAAATGTATTCAAATAGCTTGCCTTGCCAAATTTTGTGGTTTGAGAGAAGCGAGAAGGACAGCATTTGGAAATTTTCCTTTGGCTTTATTATATTTTTCTTCCTAGCCACAGGACCACGTGAACGCCGAGGAGATCCACGCAATGCTGTAACTAAGATGCTTAGATGTTTGGATACCATGTACAGGTCCATCCATAGAGACTTAGGGGGGAGAAGAGACTTTTGAAGGATCCTATCAAAGTCCTCACCCTTGCGTGGACTGTTTGTGATTATGACAGCTGAGGATTTTGTACAAACCTCGTTGGTCAGAATTTGGCCCGTCTGGAGGTCGAGTGCCATGCTTAAGGGAATTTTTTCCATTTAGTCTGGGTTGTTTGTTCTGGATGGTCTGCTGAAGGGCCTTCTGTTGGCGGCCATATGCGTTTTGCACCAGATTTTCCTTGATGGGCAGGGTACCTCAGTTTATCGAGGTGATCAGCTTTGAGCACAACCTTGCTTACTGCTAGCATTTTCAACAATCAGGATACCTCTCTTCTTTGTCCGAGGCGACCCCTGAGGGCTCAATTCTGTTGCTGCATAATAGGTCCAAGGTCTGACTGGCTTGGCTTTCTTGGGGCATCTTCAGCATCTTGGACTGTGTTAGGGACCTCCTGGTAATGTATGGTGCTCTTCTTCATGAGACTTGTCGTGCCTTTTGGCAAGTCTTCTGTCCTTCGAGTCCTTTTACGAAATGGACTCAATCTATCATAATATTTCCTTGAAGCTCATCTTTTTGGGCCTGGTATCAGGGTAGTTTGACACCAATGATTTTTTCCTTTTGAATGCTGGCTGAAGCCTCCCATGAGGCCAACACTGCATCAACCTGCTTATTAGTCCAAGCATCCTTTACGAATTTTCACTTGGACTTGGGAAGTGGTGCCGTAGCGATGGTTTTCACCAACTTCCTTTTATTTGGGGCTCTTTTACCCATGACCTTTTGGCCATGTCCATCCTTACTCTTTCATTTTTACTCATTGTGCCCTTTTGAGTTTTCACCGTGCCCGGGTTCTTACTTTCATGGAACTCTCTTACTCATGGCTTCTTGACCATGCCTGTCCGTCATTTTTACTCATGGCATTCCCTTGACCAGGTGTACATCATGCATGTTATTCTTTTTTTCTTTTTTTTTGTGAAGATGTGTTTAGGGTCATGCCTTCGGGACCTGTGCGAAGCCTGTTAACGTCATGCGGTTAGGACGTGCACTATAGTTTAAGATCGTACAGCTGGGCCATGGTGGTAATGAACGGCTGTCTGTTGAGGCCATGGAGTGAGTATGGTAGTTGTTTGACTCACTTTGGAGAGATGGCACGAGGTTGTCTATAAGGGATGAATGGCGAATGGATGGAATGTGGAAAGTGGTGACCCACTAGCTAATGACGAGTATGGATGGTGGGATGGCTCGCCATTTGTGAGAGAGGGTGAAACTCACTGGGGAATGATGAATGATTAATGAAGGAAGATGGATTTACTAGGGAGGCTGATAAAGGTGGTGCACACACATGAACGGGTTGGTTAGGGAAGTCATGCGTGAAGACTCATGTAAAGGGCGCGTGCACGTATGTGGGGGTGTGTTTAAGGTCATGCTTCTTGAACCTGGGCAAAGCCATTTAATGTCATGCGACCAAGACGTGCACTATAGTTTTAAGTTCATACAGCTTGGACCGTGGCTATGTAGTTTAAAGTCATGTAGCTATGACCATACAGTTTAAGGTCGTGCAACTAGACCTCCACTATAGCCTAAGGTCATATAGTTTGGATCATGGTGCTAAGCATTTTAACGTCATGCGGTTAGGATGTGCACTATGGTTTAAAGTCATATAGCTTGGACCGTGGCTATGCAGTTTAAAGTCATGAAACTAGGACCATGCAGTTTAAGGTCATGCAATTAGACCCCCACTACAATTTAAGGTCATGTAGTTTGGACCATGGATGTGCAGTTTAAGGTCATGCAGCATGAACCATTGTGTGGGTTGCCATGTAGGTGAAGCTCCATGGGGAATAGAAGCATGGATGACAGTCGACTCCCTGGGAATAAAATGGTTAAGGCCATACACAAGCAGAGGGCTCAGATGAAGATGGCACCCCGACGAGGGATGGAAAACTAAAGCAGACTTTACTGGGGATTAGAGGGGGAAGTGTGAATCTCTGGGGGTGAAAGGTGAGACTCCATGGAGAATAGGTTTATGGAAAGTAACAGACTCCCTAGGGATAATATAGCTTGGTGCAAAGCAAACCCACCGAGGATTGAAGAGGTAAGCATGACCCTTTTTTTTTGGCATATACCTAACTCCACTGGGGATGATGGGCTGCAGCACATGTGTAACTCCTACTAGGTATGTTGGTGCGACACCGGTATAACTCTACTGGGGATAGTGGTAGAACACACACAGCGGTAACAGGGCCTGGCATATGGGTATGCAAGGTGGTAGCACATGCACGACATTAGCAAGGGGAGAGTAATACACACGGCACTGGTCCTGAATAGTGCTAAGCACCAGTCACACAGATGACACACACGTGACACTTGGCAAAAATTACACAAGCGGCGCTAGGCACAAATTACATAGATGGTGCTAGTCACAAGTTACACAGACAATGCTGATCGCAAGTTACACAGACAGCGCTGGTCACAAGTTACACAGACGGTGTTGGTCACAAGTTACACAGACAGCACTGGTCACAAATTGCACAAATGGCGCTGGTCACAAGTTACAGAGATGACGGTGACCTGTGTTCGGGCCTTAGGTCTGAGCCGGACTCGATCTAGGTCCCTAATGCATGGGGTTTCATTGGCTGCAGTAAACCTCCGTTCAGCCTCGGGTCTGAGCTCGACCCAGCCTGGCCCATTACCGTTTGGTCTTCAGAGACCTGATTAGCATTCCTGATTTGTTAGGGGCACTTCGGGGAAGCTTCACCTATATAAAGTGATGAACCCCACTTTTACCGTTTGGTAAACGGCTAAGGATTTTTAACAGCGTGAGAGAGAGAGCTCCTAGCGAGAATTTCGACAAGAATGCAAAACTTACAAGTGAGGGTTTACAGGAGTCTGTCGTTAAGAACTTTGGCAAGAAAGTTTCGGTTGGGAGGCGAACGCTCTGCTAAGATGAAGATTCTTATGGGGGTTATTGTTGCTAGAGTAAGAGGAGCGGAAAGCTGTTAGCTAACATAGGGACTCTGGCGATGGTTTTTAGAGTAGCTGAAAAAAGGGGGAAAGGGGTCCAAGTTGTAAGCAGGGAGCTGCCGGTAAACTTCCACTAGCTTTCGTGGGTTTTTCGGTGGTGTTTCAGTGTTGTGGAGGTGAGAAGAATGTTGAATAGTGGGTTTTCGACAAGGAAATTGGTTTCTCGGTGAGTAGCTAGAAGGTCACGAGGGAGTGAACGGTTGCTTTGAGACGAAGGGTCACTTGGAGGTAACGGTCGCTATCCACGTGTGCCAGGACGCCCGTCAAAGCACATCGCATGTGGCAGTTGTCAGGCGGTGCACCCAAGGCTCAAGGCGATGCGTGCACACTCAGTGGAATGTGTGAAGGATTTGAACACAAGCGGCATTGGGCTGTGACCAAAACACAGCCGACGTTAATCCTTGAGAAATGCAATCGACGCTAGCCTTTGAGAACACAGTCGGTGCTGGACCTTCATAACACAGCCAACACTAGGCCTTGAGAACAAAGTCGACGCTAGGCTTTGAGAACACAGCGGCGATGGCATTTGACAAACATAACCGGTGATGATCTTAATCCAACACAATCGACGGTAGCTTTTGAGGACACAACCGGTGCTAAGCTTTAACAAACACAGTAGGCGGTAGCTTTTGAGAACACAACTAGTGCTAGCTAGTACCTTTTCACATGTGGCGATAACGCCTTAGTGATTCGCACACGGCAGTGAGTCCTTAAGCTTTATATAATGGCCGGGTCTTCTCACAGAATCCCTGACATGAAAAATCTCCCAAGGGGAGGAGAGCTTGGCACAAATGATTTTACTGCGAAGAGCCTAGTCAGGGGTGAGCCCGTTTGGCTAACAGAACCAATATGCAAACTAGAGTGGCCCCGCAGTATTACTTTCATTACCGACTCAGTTCACTTTGAGGTCCGGGAGGGCAATGATGGCAACATCAGTATTGAAGAAGGGATGACCCTCCTTCATTGCATGCATAGGAATGTGGCCTTTGGAGAGAATCTGCCCACATTAGGGAAGATAATGGTGAAGACAAAGGTGTTGATGTGGTCTTTTGCAGGCCTTCAAGTGCAAGGGGAGCACTAATATTAGAAGGGGTACTCTTCTTGGACCATCAAGGTGTTGGGGTCATATAGAAGCACTCTTGAGCATGCCTCTCTATTAGCAGTTGTGCAGTGTACAGGTAGCTATTATGATCGATGCTCAAATACCATCAAGTTATTGTTAGAGACATGGAGTCATTTGAGCAATACATGGCCCCTTGGTCATGGTGAAGCAGGGATCTCCTTGTTAAATCTTTATTTCATTGACAGCCTTCCGCTGATCAGAGCAATGTATGACGAGTTCGTGCCTCAGAGCTCAGTCATTTTCGCTGGTGCTCGCCTAAGGGGAGAGGAACCGCCTACTAGTCTTCAAACTATTTTTGAGATTTACCAGCTACTTTTCTCCAAGTCCAGCAATGGTCGTGTGACCTTTGCCAAATGGCTGAAATTCTTTTGCGGGGATTACCCCGAGAAAGCTATTTCAGTTACTTTAAGAAGGAAGGGGAAGGCAGCTGTAAAGAGGACGCCTTCAATATACCAATTCGAGATCAGTGATGACTGTGTCTTCTTGGCTGCATACTTGGCCCTGCTTCTATACAAGTTTGCTATTCTTAGAGGGGTAGATGACATCCATCCAGGCACATTATATGTGGCTTGCGCCATGGCGAGGGGGCGTCAGTATGCCCATGCACAACTAGTTCTATGCAGCATCTACCATGGACTGGGAGCCATGTCGAGGAGGAAAGCCTACAAAGGAAAGGAAGGGGGTGATGGCCTAGTGGGGGACTTTAAGACACCATCCCCCATCCATTATGTGTATGGGTGGCTAGGGGCCTATTTCCCTACAACTTATGTCAGAATTCTGGGCCCCAAAGAGAGAATGTGCCCCTTCCTGATGAGGATTATTGGGCAGAAGGCTATCTTTCACAGCCTGGGGGAAGCACAGAACTTGTTTGGGAATGATTTCTCCAGTATGGGTCGGGTCACCTTTCCATTTGGGGGCTTTATTGATCGCACCTTTATTGATGAACCAGGCAAGGAGCTGGATGGTGCTCCCACAACCATCAAGGAGCTCATGTTTATTTTGAGCATCAGAGGCGGGGTTCTGGCCAATCGTACCCCATTCAGTGTCAGACTTAAAGGGTATTTCCCCATCGCTTTGCTCGTCAACATGGGCTTTATCAAAGTTGCCCCTTTTCTATGCTCTTTGAGAAGGGTCACAGCAGAGTGAACATAGGGAGGAAGGAAGAGCTAGAAACTCTTCGAGAATTGTGGCGGTTAGAGCATATCCGCACCTCATGGTCTGCATGTTTGGAGATGACTGAAGTTAGCAAATATGTGGTACCATATTTTGGCAGGAGGGTGCGGCGACCGAGGCCTATGCATGCTGGTGGAGAATTACCCGCAGGGGGGACTGGGGTGTTGATCACCCTGGAAAGGGGAGAAATGTAACTGGTGCCAAGAGACTAGACAAAGGAGGATCATCAACACTCCCCTTCTTGGCGAGATCTTTGACTTGGGCTATCCATGGAATTGGCAGGCTCTTGGGATACCTCGAAAGCAAGCGGCAGATGATGCTTTGCTGCAACTTCTTGCAATGGAGAAAAAGACAGGGAGCCTTTTTTATAACCTCACCTCTATCTTTCAATGGAGGGAGGGACGAAAGGTCCCTGGTCATGAAGGGCGCCATATTCAAGACCTAAATGCATTGATAGGGAGCGACCCCCACAGTGTTCTTGTTGCAGGCCCTCCTCGAGAGGGGAGTTCTGAGGTGGTTGCTCCTTCTCCAACAATAGGGAAGAAAGCGCTCAGCCCCTATCAGCACTCGTGCACTGCCTTGGGCTGTCAAACTTGCTCAAAGACATAGGGGTGCAAAACTTCCAGTCATCTTAGAATTAGGAGGTAGCTCCTCATCTTCTGGTGCCATCTGTATCAGATTATACCTGAAGTATCCATCCATGAAGGAGAAGATCTAGTAGTGAGTTGTAGAATCAATGAGCAGCACCATAAACGGCAACTGGGAAATCATCCTTCGGGCAAGCAATATTTAGGTCGTGGTAGTCAATACATACCCCAATTTGGTTGTTCTTCTTCTTGATTGGAACAACATTTGCCAGCCACTTTGGGTACTTGACCCTATCAGCATTTCGAGGTCAGGCCTGAACGTCCTTGATTTCTGTTTGATAGGTTTGACGGATGGATCGATGCCAAGATGGTAGACTGCGACTTGAGGATCTAAACCAGACATCTCGTGGTAATGCTAGGCAAAGATGTCTCGGTTTGCTCACATGAAGGTGGTAAAATTCTCTTTCTCTTTTGACGACATACTTGCCGAGATGAAAGTGGGCGTGGAGTCGTCTTCATCTCCTAGATTTATCTCCTCGAGCTCATCAACTGTGGCTTGACCGCCTTCTTCCCATTCTTCTGAGGCTTCTAGAAACTCTTCATCATTGGCTTCGGAGGACTTCTCATTAACCTCCAGTGAAGATACCCACACTCTTGACATTTCTTCATCTAGCCAGGCTTTGCTATGGAACATGGTTCTTGCATCCTCATCTTGCTTGCTGACAAAAGGATCAACCTCTGGCAGAGCCAATGTATCTAGTTGAGAAGTTCCTGGGATGGTTGTGACTCAACGATTGTACAGACAACGAATGCCTCATGACGACCTTCCTAATGTTCCCCTATATGCACCATGGATCTAGGAAATGTGGTAGGTTGAGGGTCAGGTTTAGAAGGAGGGGTTTTATTTTGGTGGATGGGTAAATTATTTGGAGTATTTGGGTGAAGGAGAAGTGGTGGACCAGGAAACTTTAAGATGCCTGGATTCTGAGGTGGAGGTTGCAGCGTTTTCCTCGATCTCAGGCTCATTTGCCATGCTGGGTGATGCTTCTGAGACTTGCACCATGTAACAGACTTCCTGAGAATAGAAGCTCTGTCCTCTTGACTCTCTCAGCCTCTGCTCAAAGTCAAGCTCAGAAGGCCACTGGGGTTTCTTCAGCTCTGACTTCTTACTCTTCTTTGAGGAAGAGAATGTCTCTGAGTTGGCTCTAGTCCCCAAGGCATCAGCAAGTGTTAAGAATCCAGCTGCCTTGGCTAGCGTCTTTTCAGTCACCTGTGATGCGTCCTACTTATATTGGTTCCTTCGAGTTCTCTGTCGAGGACCTCAAAGTCTGGACATTCCTGAGTTGTACCAGTAGGAGACATAGAAGAGGAGGGGAAAGAAGAAGAAGAAGGAGAAAAAAGGTTAGTAGGTGAGGGACTTCTAAGGTCATTTCCCTCATCGGACCTATCAGGGTAGCTTTTTGCATCATCACTAAAGTTGGACATGTGCAGGGAGTCTTTTAGGTCATTCCCCTCCTTAGACCACAGAGGAGTGCTTTTAACATCATCACCCTCATTGGACGTGCCCTAAGTAGAAGATGGCCCAGGGATATTCTCTTGATGAGATGAGGAAGGAAGGATGATTGGGTTGGGGATGAAGTCTTGTAAGGTAAGAAAATAGGGGAAGAGGCCTAAGAAATTCTTGCTCAACTGGTGCTTGAGCAGTCTTGTTTCTCCGGTGAGCAGCCCTTTGCGCCCGTCTGCTCCTGGTTTTCATTGGAAGTGCTTGATTCATCTCACTAGGTTTGTAAACGGCCCTAGCTTGACGAACTGGCTCTCACTTTAAGGACATGAGTCTGCTATGCTCATGGTAGATTCTCCACAGTTGGGACGTTGAGGGTTCAGCAAGATCTAAATCATCATTACCTGGGTCTTGTGTCAGGAGGCTCTCTCGCACCGATGGAGCAGTCACTTGGGGATCTCCTTTTGGAATGTTACAAACTTATTGGCATCCCTGTATTTTCTTCATGATTATGTCTTGAAAACTAGACCACTCACTCAGGTTGTGGCCCCATATCTGATAGTACGGGGCACTAGTGGTTCTCAGTTCCCTAAGCAAGGTGTTAGGGTTGCCTTGCCGACTTTGGAGTGATGAGACCTTGAAGCATCATGACGAACAAGCCACGAAGGAGATCGGGCACTTCGTCTTCCTCTTGGACTGTCACCGCATGGGAACTTTCTGCTATCCCGAATGCTTTCTTTAGTTCGTCAAGCTTTATCTAACCCTTCTAGATCAGGGCTTCGATGATGTCTTTTAACATGTAGAATTCCTCCAAGGTGTGATTTATCCTCTGATGATAAGCATAGTAATTCACATGGGTGTCGAGTCCAGCTTGATCAGGGCACTTAGTCTCAGGGAGCTCGATCATGTTCTGTTTCAGTAATAATCGGAGTAGTGCTGGGACCTATTCTTTTTCAAAAGGGTAGACTTTATTCTTATTCCTGGTCCAATAATCATCTCGATTAAGGTTCGAGTTGTATGATTGTTGTTGTTTGCCTGCCTGAGGTGCTTTTGTTGTGCTTACCCCTTTGGAGAGATCCAAAGTTTGGGAGACAGCCTTCTTTGGGTCATTAACAGTAATGGCTGCGCTGATTACTCCTTTCGGTTGGTTGCCCCGAGCATTGGTTCGAGAGCTACCATTGCCCCAGTTGTTTCCTGAGCTTACAGCCTATTGTCGTGACCTGCCATGGTGGCGTGACATGCTTTCTATGCGAACTGACTTAGAGCTAACATGGAGGATGGATTGGAGGCGTCAATATGTAGAGCAATCTCAAGTCGCATGTTGAGCACACAGGTTTGAACTGCTTCCTTCTCAAGCATGGGATTTGGATGTCGAGCGGTTAAATCCCTCCATCTTACTATAAATTGATCCACAGGTTCGTCAGGTTCCTAGGTCAAAGTGAGAAGCTCGATGGTTTGGACCTCTCTCTTGACCTCATAGAAGCGTTGGTGGAACAGTTTCTCCATTTCCTCCCAAGTACGTACTGAATTTGGGGGAAGCCGAGCATACCATTGAATAGTCAGACCATCAAGGGTTTCAACAAACTAACGAAGAAAGAATCGCCTGTTAGCAGCTGTCTCTCGACATGCTACTTGGAAATGACCGATATGCTAGTGGGGGAGGTTGTATGGTCGAATACGGGAAACTTCCCTTTCTTGTAGTCTGAGGGAAATGGAACCTGATCAAAGTAGGAGGGGTACGGCTTCTGGTAAAGCGTTGTACCCTGTATACCAGGGATTTGTCTACTCTCTAAGCTATGGGTTACCATAGCATCGATGTCTACCTGTGAGAAGGGGTGGGGGATGGAATTGTCTTGTGAGGCAGGAGGGGAAGGCTGCCTTGGAGCTGCATCATCCGAGTGATGGGAGTCGGCCTCATGATTGGATACATTGACTGGGGACCACGTGCTTTCCATGCGATCAATCTTCTCCATCATCGCTCGCACCATCTGCTCGAACCTGTCCATGCGTTCTTCCTGATTGTCTTTAGATTCAGTTACAATCATAACGCTAGCCATTTCCTCAAAAGATGATCAGCCTTAGGTGCAGCTAAAGGCTTCTGAGCTTGGCGGGTCGTGCGCGGTAGATCAGTCAGCAAAGGCTCAACATTCCCCAACTCAACTCGAGTCTTATATGCCGATCACGTAAGGACCGATTCTCGACGGTCTTGGGCCCATGGCTGCTGAGTGGCTGGGTCATCTTCTACGACACTGACCACGGTGCAGGATTCACGCACTACTTCTTCAGGCTTTGTCATCTGAAGAGGGTAAAAGGGGTTCTGATGACGAGGGTCACTAGGGGAGGCTGCCCCGATTGTCTTGTTTGCTTCTCTAGTCAGGATTTTTACTATTGCATTTAGCTTTGAGGCTTTGATGGACCTCATGCCATAACTACGATCGAGATTGCGGCTGGTAGGCCCTTCTTGCATAAGAGAGAGTCCTCTACATTAGGTGAAGCAATGGGTGTGGACCAGGTACTGAAGTCAACCTGGGCTAAGGAAGACAAAGGAATTGATCTCCCATCAGGTCTTTGCCTCGAGCTCTCTTATGGGCTCCAGCGACATGACCGAGCTAATGGGGCTAGCTCAAGATAGTGCTCCTGGGGAAAGTCTTTGAGTACCAGGGCTGAAGGTGCTTGCCCGAAAGAGAAGGGGCAGACAGAGGAAGGGTCGACTCATGACAGCGCCTGAGTCAGGAACGGGGAGCGGTCTATGAAGGTGGCGCATGTGCACCCCTTGAAGAAGGATCACAGGTGACCTTGGGGTCAGCCCGGGCTCGAACAAGTGGTCTGGCCTTAGGAGGCCGAGAACTGCGAGCAGGTGTCCATAAGAGAACAAGTGGAATCCTGCCCCTTACAGGGTGCGCTAGTGTATGCTGAGTAGGAGGACAAGGGGGTCATGTTCTGTGTACTCAGGTTGACGCAATGACGGCATTGCCCCGAGTGGTGGGATGCACATGCATAACGTGTACAGGGCTTGGCCCTAGGAGGCCTGATCCTGGACACTGACTCGAGGTAACACAAGGGTTGCCCAGAGTGGTTAGGTGCCTCGATCTCGCCCTCCGGACCCTTTGGGGATCGGGAGGCATGTGTCTCGGGTTTCGAGGGAAGACCCAGGACATTTTGAGATCGCTCTCTCAGGAACTTCTTTAGAGAATGGGGGCAGGTGTTACTAACCAGTGAGAAAGGAACTTGGTTGGGTTTAGGATTTACTCAAGTTGGCTCTTGTGGACACCCTCTTAGATCACGAAGAAAGCCCCCCAGTCATAAAACTGGTTCGGAATCGCCTCCCTTGGCTTATATTCTTCTATTTTCTACAATCACACACATATATGACAAATGTCATAAGACAAATGGCTTAGACCTCACACTTTTCCTCTTTGATGAACGTACACAAGCATGCGCATTCAAAAAGAAAAATAAAAGAAGAATGACGGGGGAGAGAAGAATTCGACTGAGTAGGAGGATCAGAGCGGTGACTAAGCTTGTGAATAATTGGCCTGACATCGTAGCAAAACGGGCTCGGTAACTAAGACCGGCTCATAAGATTACAATTAAACGTCATTACCAGTACCAACCAGCTAAGCACGATAGTCAGTCTGTTGTGGTAGTAAAGCGGGCCAAGTAATCCTAGCACAACAACATTACGGCTAGACAGCAGGACTACCGTGAGAGGCTCACCTCAATCCCTCTTAGTCAAATGAGGAAGTAACAGAACGAAGGTTATAAGAAGAGAAGAATAAAACATAAAGGAGGAGGGAGATGAAAGGAAGAGAAGATTATGAAGGATGAGAGAATAAAAGAGAGAGAGAGGGAAGGAAGACGCAGTCGGCATTAGGTAGTTTCCGACAGTGTTAGAAGGAAAAGAGAGAAAATACAGTCGGTGCTAGATTTCGTCGACTGTTTCAGAAGAAGAGGGAGAAAAACACAGTCGGTGCTAAGCTTTGTCAACTGTGCCAAAGAAGAGAGAGAAAATGCAGTCCATGCTAAGCTTCACAGACTATATCAGAATAAGAGAGAGAAAACACAGCCAGTGCTAGGCTACACCGATTGTGTCAGAAGAGAAGAGAGATAAAAAGCAGTCGGCGCTAGGCCTCATCGACTATGTTCGAAGAGAAGAGATAGAAAAAGTAGTATGTGCTAGGCTTCACCGACTGTGTCAGAAAAGAACCAACAGGAGTTAGGCTTGCGCCAATTGTGTTGGGAGAGAAGAGAGAGAGAAATCCAACCGGGGCTAGCTTTCGCTGATTGTGACAGAAGAAAAGAGAGAAAAATCCAATCGGCGCTAGGCCTCCCCCACGTGACAGAAGAAAAGAAAGAGAAATCTAGACAGCGCTAGGCTTCACTGAGAACAGAAGAAAAGGGAGCAAAATCCAACTGGGGCTAGGCTTCATCGACTGTGATAGAAGCGAAGAAAGAGAAAACCAACCGGTGCTAGGCTTTGCCGATTGTTGACAGAAGAGAAGGGAGAAAATTCCAACTGGCGCTAGGCTTCATAGCCGGCGCTAGGCTTCACTGACTGTTGACAAAAGAGAAAAGAGAGAAATCCAACCGGCGCTAGGCTTCGCCGACTGTTGACAGAAGGGAAGAGAAAGAGAAATCTAGCCGGTGCTAGACTTCGCCGACTGTTGACAGAAGAGAGGAGAGAATGGGGATAGAGATGAGAAGAAGAGAGAGAAAGAGATAGAGACACAAGAAAGCGCGGAGAGAAAGAAATAGAGATGAGAAGTAGAGAGATAGAGATAGAGATGAGAAGATGGGAGGAGAGCGAAAGAGATAGAGATGAGAAGAAGGGAGGAGAGAGAAAAAGGGGAGGAGAAAAAGAGATAGAGATGAGAAGAGGAAAGGAGAGAGAAAGAGATAGAGACGAGAAGAGAGGAGGAGAGAAAAAAAGGGGAGGAGAGAGAAACTTACCTACCCAAAGGATACCAACCCTTTTCTTCTCCCTTCTCTCTCTCTTTTCAAGATGCACTCACGAGTTCAAGAGGAAATTGAAATTTTATTGATCCTTGTGTCAAATGAACCCAAGGTTTTTTTACAATTTGCATTTGCATGCTTATATAGAATTGGGCTAAAACATGGGTGTATGCCCAAAAACTACCTAGATATGAAGATAATTATAATTTAATTGAATTTAAAGAAATTCTAAAATGGGTGCAAAAGGATTGTTTTGCCCTTACCTAACAATATGTGAAATTCCAGAACAGTCCCTACTGCTGCCTGAGAACTTATATGATTTTTCATGGCTGACCCTAGGTCTGATGCCCATTTGATTGAAATATTATTTTTTTCTTATAGGGCTCGGCATGGCGATCATTTTGATACCAACTTCGAGCCATGAATCATGCTATTGAGCCATGATCATAAGACTTGAATTTTAGATGAATCTTGAAAACTTCAAATCGATTGTGTGCTAGTTCCTTGATGTTTCTTCATGACTTCTTCATAAAATCACACTGATAATGCTGTCACGATCACGTTACAACGAACGCAGCTCGATTTCATATCCAGATGAAGGTTTTGTCGTCTTGATTTTTTAGACGGAATCTTGAGATCCGATGGCTAGAATTTTCAGTAGCTTTGTCGGCTTTGTGTGTAAAATCAAACTGTTCATCGTATGGCACATTTTGACCAGAGATAGCCTCGGACCTCATGCACATAATGCAATTGGTTTCGTGTCGATCAGGCATGCGAGCGTCGTGATCTGGCTACTCGAACGAGCTGTGCTGCTACTGAATTTTTTGCAACTTATTTCATGGATCAACGATTTCCATGTATTTTTTTTTCTCTGCTCGGGGCGTCGTCATGGGGCGTACTACATATCGAATTGTTCGTGTTGATGAGATGAACGTGCTCACCAAATTTAGGAGCGATCTGACTTGGAACGAGTGAGACATAGGCCCCGAAAGTGACTGGCCGTGACTGTAAGAACAGCCACCTTTAATGGTGTTTTGATGAAGTGAAGTCACAAGGGAATAGTGTGCGGCCTACCCCTTTTCAGTATTTTACCCATAACTTTGTCTTGGAGTCTCAGTGTTTTCATTATTAGAACGCGCACTGTTGGCACGAGTCCTCGTCAACTTGACCTAAAACAGGAACACCCAGTTACAAGCCTATCCAAAACCACTCTTCAGACACTTCCAAGACTTTCTAGGCCAAGAATCCTATCCTGGCTGCTCTGATACCATAACTGTCATGACCCTGCCCTTTTGCCCCCTACCGTACTTGTCGAAGGGCAACAAGGTGCGAGACCGTGATCATAGGGTAGCGAATGCTACTCAGGTGGGAGTGCGCTCAACGCTTTAGAAAGATGGAATTAAAACAACCCATGAAATAAAACAAAAACTCCATATCACACACATTCATTGAAGTATGGATAACCCAATCCCCAAACTGTAAATACATTGTACATAATATTTCAAAGTATTACAAAAGAGTCTCGGGCATCAAAGGCCCAAATCATTATATAACTTCAAAATTAGACAAAAACTATGGCCAAACTGTCATCTAAAACTTACAATATAAAGAAACTTCTGCAAGTAACACGGGGCTCTAACCGCCAGCCGCAATTCCCATATCGGCAGTCCTCGACCTGTGGCTAATGCTCTATAAGGATGGAAGTTAAAGGAATAAGCTATAAAGCCCAGTGAGTAGATCCCGATGTCATACCTCACAATTATATCTAACAATGTGTCGTGAACGATTCTTTTCAGGGATAAGTAATTACAATGCAGATATCATATGAATTAGCAATTTATCAAATATTTCCATCACGAGCATCATAACGATCATCATAACTATAACTCAACAAGCATAACAAGTATAAACCACATTAACAGGCATTAACCAACTCACTCCCTAATTCACCTACTCTCGTAGTAGAAGCTCTATTCATTAGGCTAAGTGAATCCCATTGTTTAGGGCTTCTACCATCACTCAGGAGGGAAGACAATGACAAATGGGTGACCCACTTAGTTATGGCTTCACACGCACACATACAATCCCAACGCACTTTAGGGCTTTTGATAGGCACAGGCCTAGTAAGACACGGCCCTCTCATGTGCCCTTCTGGCGAGCGAGAGTTAACTACCAAAGGGGGTCCCAATGGATAGTGCCTCATACAAACATTTGGGGGTTGCGACCCATCCCAACACACATAATCATCCTAGCTCCCATCCTATCATATGGAGTTAAGGGAATATCACAACTGCTAACACAACTTTTTTATCAAATCACATTACACTACCAACGAATGACCTGTTGCGTAGTGTCACTTATCAGAGCACATTTTTATCATAATACATTTTACAGAGCACAGTCTTGTTAGAGAACATTCTTATCAAAGCACATTACGGCCATGCAATACGCTCAAAGCATGCCGACAAAATCACATATCACTTAACTTGTCTCAGAATCATGCACACATATTACGTACATATCATTTATCTCAGAATTATGCACACATATCACTATAGAACGTCTATCATAGTCATGTACACATATCATAACAAGGCATATCTTACAGCATGCATTTATATCATAACAGAGCCCATCTCATTATCAGGCATTCTTACCACCACAGAGCATACTTTAATGCACACATGTATGTCCAAAGAAAAACACAAATCATAAGGCTCATTAAATTTTCGAATTATTTTGCTGGTTTGAGAAGTGAACATAGTCCACCTTTAAGAGCATAATTTTCAAATCACAGAGAATTTCAATATGATTCAAAGTCATTTTTAAAATAGACTCACTCATATTTCATATAAAAGTGGTTTGAACTCATTCTGACATAATTTGGCCAGTGAACATTCTAACACAAAACACATGTAAAAGTTCTGGGAAAGTTCTTGCATTCACAATAGTGACATCTTCATAGAAAAACAAGCATAATTTCCAAACCGCAGGAAATTTTGTTTTGATTCTACGGCTATATTTAAAGTAGACACGCTCATCTTTCATTAAAAAGTAGTTTGAGCTCATTCTGACATGATTTGGTCAGTAAACCATTCAATATAAAAACATATAAAGTTTCTGGAAAATTTCCTATCATCACTATAATAACATCTTCATCGTAAAAAGAACATATTTCCAAACTGTAGGGAATTTCGTTTTGATTCCAAAATCATGTTTAAAGTAGACTCACTAGTATTTTATTAAAAAGTCGTTTTATCTCATTCTGACTTGATTTGGTCAGTAAACCGTTCAATACAAAAACAAGTAAAGTTTCTAGAATTTCTTTTCACAATTCTGGCATGTTCTAGCCAATGGCTCATGACTTTCCAATCAAAAGACATATTGATATGGGGTCTTTTCTCTCTTAAAATAGACTCAAAGGGATAGTTATCCACAAATTTCATAATCAACAAAGATAATTTCAGCTCTTAAACAATTACTCAAAGGAGAGTCACAATCTTGGAAATACAAAGTGCATACTTAACAAAATTTCATAAGCATCTTTCCACAATCACATCCATATCCCTACTCAATTTTCATACTTTAACAAACAAGTTGAACATGCATCAAACAAGGCATGAAACATAGGATTTTAGATCCACTTATAGTACTAAAGAACTCCAATTGCACTCCAAAAGGCCAAGATCCAATGATAGGTTAAGGGTCTCGAGTCTTAGGGCTAAGGAGGGTGGGCATGAGTGAGAGAGAGAGAGAGCAAAGGCTTAAAGAAAGGTGAGAAGGGGTTTAAATAGGCCAAAGGGAGGAGGTGGTAGCATACAAAAGCTAAGTGACATAAAAGAAACATGTAGGTGCCACTTGGCACACGGGAAGCATGCAAACAATCATGGGAGAAAGATTCTTCTGCACTTGGTGGTGTCCTCTGCTTTATGTTGCGTACAGCGGTGGTTAGGTGCCTCAATCTCGCCCTCCAGATCTAGACGAACTAGCAGCACGTGTCTCAGGTTTTAGGAAACCCGAGTTTTGAGATCGCTATCTCGGGAACCACGTAAAGAAGACGTGGGCAAGAGTAGCAACCGATGAGAGATGAATTAAAGTCGTGAGGCGGGACTTACCTCACGTGGGTTCGTAACACGCTCGGGCTGGCTCGCGTGGCCACCCTCTTAGATCACATTGGAAAGCCCCTGGCCTATGGCCGGTTTGGAATCGCCTCCCTTGACATGTTTCTCCTTTCCTGCAAACACACACATACACACATTAGAAGTACCGACAAGTGAGGCAACATCCCCACCTTGTTACAAGATGAAATAAAAAAGAGAGAGGTGAATTAAAATAAAAGTAAAAATAAAATAAAATTAGAAAATGGAATTAGGATTAAAATTGAATGAAGTGAAATGAGACAAATAAAATGAAGTGGGTAAAATAGAATAAAAAGGATAAAATAAAATAAAATAACATGGGGTAAATAAAATAAAAGAGGTATATGAAGTAAAATAAAAACAAATAATTAAAATAAAATAAGATGAGGTAATGGGAATAATATAAATGAAGTAAATAAGAGTAAATATGGTAAGGGAAAATAATATAAAATAAATGGAGTAAAGGAATTATATTGAAATAAACTAAGGTGAAATAAATGGAATGGGTGAGTTTAAGTGGGATAATAATAAAAAGAAATAAAATGGAAGGAAATACCGTGAAAAGGGCGTAGCGTAAAAATAAAAGGAAAGGGATGTAAAGAAAAAGAAAAGAAAATAAAGTTGAGTAACAAAAAAAAAAGGTAACATGAAATAAAGGAATAAAAATAAAGTAAGACAAAAAGGTCGCATAGAAATGAAGTCAAAGAGAACAAAGTAAGAATAAATTGTGAGAGGTAATAAAATAATCATAAAAAGAAAGGAAGAAGGGATAAGTGGAATAAGGACAAAAATGGTGACCATGTGAGAGAACGAGGTGAAGGAGGGTTGGACGAAAGATTGGGAACAGAACGAAAAAAAAGGGTGGGCGAAACGAAACTCACGCGACCGAAAAGAAAAGGACGAAAAAGAAAGGGCAAAACACTAGTGGGTTTTTTAGAGAGAGAGAAGGGTAAACGAGAGGGGCCCGAGTGGAAAGGTAAACGAGAGGGGCCCGAGAGCGAGAGAAGCGGAGGTGGCTGAACAAGGTTGGGGCTGCGATTGAGATAGACGGAAGTTTGTTAGGAACAGGGAAGGAGCAGCAGCGAGATGGTGGAGTTTGCAGGCAGGTGGCGGACATGGGAGGAGACAGCTGAGGAGCGGAGAGAGGAGGTGTGCGAGTGGTTACAGATGGGTGGAAGTGGCTGCAGGCAAGTGATTGAGGAAGAAGAGGGTGAGGTGATGGCCGCTAGTGGTGGTTACAGCAGAAAGCGGATGAGGTGGTAGAAGTTGGTGGCAGAGATTAGGGGCAGCAGGCTGAAGGACAATGGCAGTTGGCCGCGAGGTGGGAAAAGATGGTGGTTGGTTGCGGGCCGATGGGAGTTGCAGGGAAAGAGGTGAGCAGCGTGATGACTGGAATGGAGAGTCGAAGATTGAGACGAGATCACCATAATGCATAGAGAAGAGAGAGAGGCGGAGGTGGCTGCCTGGTGTGTGGCAGCGTGCGCGTGCTGGTTGCAGGGAGCTTGTTTGTTTTTTTTTTTTTTTTCCATTTTTTAGTTTGAGGGAGAGAGAGGACGATGGGAGGATAAGAGAGGGGGTGGACAGGGGCTGTGCAAGAGAAGAGAATAGTTAGAGGATGGCGATTTAAGGGAGTTAGAGAAAGAAGTAAAATGAGAAAAGGGGGGGCGTAGTAGTGGACCTGCTGAGCCGTAGTTGTAGGGAGGGAACAGCAATGCGGGAGAAAAGCGCACGGCAATGATGAAGTTCGCGTGCGGTAATGAGTTGAAATGAGTAGAGGTTAATCTTCAAGCGCGGTGTTAAAGAGAAATCCACGCGGCTTAAAGGTTTGTTAGCATAGGAGGGGCGCTAGGATGTGTTTTTTACATATACGGTCATGGGGTATGCTTTGCCCAGTCGCCACTGGGGTGAGCCGTAGTTGAAGGGAGGGAACGGCAATGCGGGAGAAAAGCGCACGGCTCGCGTGCGGCAATGAGTAGAAATGAGCAGAGGTTGAACGCACACGGCGACAAGAAGAAATTCACGCGCGGTGTTAAAGAGAAATTCACGCGGCTTTAAGGTTTGTTAGCATAAGAGAGCGCTTGGATGTGTTTTGCATATACGGTCATGGGGTATGTTTTGCCCAGACAGCACTGGGGTGTGTTTTGCCCAGGTATTGAGTTGAAGAGTTTTTTAAAATAGTAGTTGCGCACGAAAGGCATAAAGAAGGATAATATAAAGGATCACATAAAAAGCAGAGGGGTAATATGAAGGATTACATACAAAAGAGAGGAAGATCGACACGAGGGACCACCAGGAAAAAATAGAGGAAGTAGACCCGAGAGTGCATATGAAGCTGGTCGACTTGACTTGCAGGGATAAAAGAATGAGAAAATTGAGAAATTGTGGTATTGTTAAACCACAAGAAAAGAGAGGAGAAAGTTGTGGTTGTGAGGGACCACAGGGATGAGAGAAGAGGAGGGTTATGGTCATACCAGACCACAAGGAGCAGAAAAAGAGAAACAAAGAGAATGAGAAAAACATACAACAATGGGTTGGTCGTCTGTGAAAGAGCAGACACTCGTTGTTCGTGAAAGAGGAGAGAGAAAGAGAAAGAAAGAGAGATAAAGATGAGAGAGAAAAGAGGGAGGAGAGAGAAAAAAGAGAGAGAAAAGAGGGAGGAGAAAGAAAAGAAAAGAGAAAAGAAAAGAGAAAAGAGGGAAGCGAGAGAAAAGAAGAGAGAAAAAGAGAGAAAAATGGAGAAAAAGAAAAAAAAAGAGAGAACAGAAGAGAGAGAAAGAGAGATAGAGATGAGAGAAAAAAGAAGAGGAGAAAGTAAAAAAGAGAGATAGAGATGAGGAAGACATAGGTGATGGCTGGCCCTACCACTCATGTGGACTACGGGGCTCACCGCCTAGGAGGGGCTTGAACCATCATCTCAGTCATGAGAAGGAAGATAGAGAAAGAAATAGAAGAGAGAGAAAGAGATAACAGAGATGAGAGAGAAAAGAGGAGGAGAGAGAAAATCACTTTATCAAAAGGTATAAGCTCTTTTTTCCTCTCTTTTATCTCTTTCTCTCCAAAACGTACCCACGAACTTAAGCCAAAATTTAAAATTTTATTGAATGATCGAAGGTTCATTTGCAATTAGGTTTAGCATGTTTATATAGAATTGAGCCCAAACATGGGTGGATGCCCAAAAACTACCTAAAATTGAAAATATTTACAATAAAATTAAGAAAATAAGGTGCAAAATGAATGTTTTGCCCCTACCTAATAATTCATAGAATTTTGAAACAGTCTCTGCTGCTGCCTTAGAACTTGCGAGATCTTCCATGACTGATCCGGGGTTGCTCTGATGCTCGTTCGATCAAAAGATGATCGTTTTCTTGTAGGGTTTGGCATGGCGATCGATTTGATACCAATTTCGAACTATAGATCGTGTTTTTAAGCCACGATCATGAGAATTGATATAATCTTGAAAACTTTGGATCTTTAGTGTTCTTGTTTCCTAATGTTTTTCTTCAGTTTCTTCGTTGAATCACACTGAGCATGTCGACACGATCAGGTTGCAACAAACGCAATTCGATTTCGTGTCCAGATGAAGATTTCGTCGACTTGGGTTTTTGGTCGAAATCTTGAAATTCGCCAGCCGACATTTACAGCAACTTCGACGCTGATATCCAATCGTTCATCGTACGCGAGGTTCAGACTAGAGATAGCCTCGGACCTTACGCACCTAATGCAGTTGGTTTCGTGTTGATTGGGTACCCGAGCGTCATAATTTGGCCATCGCAGTGAGGCGCGCTGCTGCTAAATTTTTTGCAATTTTCTTCACAGATTAGCAACTTCTTTTTAGTTTTTCTCCCTGCTCGGGCATCGTCATAAGGCGTATTACATAACAAAACGCTCGTCTTAACGAGACGAACACATTCGCAAAGTTTGAGCGCAATCTAACTCGAATCGAGTGAGATATAGGCCTCGAAAGTTACTTTTTGTGACTGTAAAAATAAACCACCTTTAATGGTGTTTTGGTAGACGGTGGCCACACAGGAATAGTGTGCGGCCTACCCCTTTCCAGTATTTTACTCATAACTTTATCCTGGAGTGCCTGATTAAGTCGAAACTTGGCTTATGGGGGTTTTTATTGTGTCGAATCCAATGGCGATGGTCCCATGGCGATTTGACCCAACGAAAATATAGTTTCAGTTATATGGGGCCTTTTTAGGGTGTTAAAGGACAATTTTTTGAAGTTGTTTCTTTATGTTCATTGCCTTAAACATGTTGGAATGTGACAAAACTTGGCAGGTGGCCTTTTGGAGTGTTGATGAAGATCTTCACTAATTCTGAAGCCACTCTGAGAATGTTAAAGTTTTCACTGTTTTTTAGGCTTTATTGACCGGTTTCCTCTTTATTCCGCATCAGGGACCAAGGTGCTAAAAATGTGTTCAAACAGGTGGTGCCCCCTCTTCTTTCTGCTGTGCACAGTGGCTTCTTCCTTGGCAGCAATGCACATGGCGACAATGTGCACTGCGGCATCGTGTACAACGGTGTCACGCAGGATAGCACCCTTGTCACGCACGATGGCTTCTCATGCACGCACGATGGCTTCTCATGCACGCATGGCGGCTTCTCATGCACACACGGCGGCTTCTCATGCACACACGGTGGCTTCTCATGCACGCACGATGGCTACCTCCAGTATGCCAGAAAATTTTGGGTCCTTACAAGCATCGTAACCGGTTGGCTCTCCTTGAGCAGGCCAGGGCTACCTCCATTAGCCGAGGCAAAGAGTGAGGCCCTGAGAGGGTCTGAGCCTTGGCCTTCATAAGCAGCTCCGATCTAATCGGGGGAGAGAGGGAATGTTGCACCTTCTTGACCACCAGAGCTTGCCCCGAGCTTGCCTTCGAGCTCCGATGGCCATGTGAGGCCACAAAGGGGACTGAAGAAGGGTACTCACAAAGAAGACCTTAGAGTACCAGTTGGTCAAAGGTTTCACTGGGGAAGAAGGGGCGAACGGGGGAGAGGAGGCCTACCAGTGGCCTTTACCTCAGGAGCTCAAAGAAGTATGAGGATCCAGTGTGTGTGCACCCTTAGAAGAAGACTTTCGGGCGGCGACTTGCGGGTCTACATGGCTCGAGCAGCAGATCGGGCTTTAGGAAGCCCAGCTCCACGAGAAGGTGTGCATGACGAAACGGCCTTGTGACCACCCCTCACGAGGTGAGCAGATATGTGTAAAGAGGAGCGACGAGTGGGTAATCATCCGTGTGCTCGAGGGGGTGCAATGACAAGGTTGCCCCGAGTTGGGTGATGCATGTGGTGTATGGGGCTTGGTCCTAGAAGGTCGAGTTCCAAATAGTGATCCGAAGCAGCCTGAGGGAAACTTCGGGGTGCAGCTCTAGTTTGCAGACCACAAGCCTCGGTGGGTGTGTTGGAGGTGGTGACATTGGAGCCTCCTCCTGGTAGTGTCGAACCTTCGATAGAGGGTGGGGCGCAGCCTTACGGCTACCCTAGAGGCAATGGCAAGTGAACTGCTAGTTGCGAGAGGGGAAGAGGTGGCCTTCCAGCTGCTCCGAGCAGTAGGATAGACAAGTAACGTACCGATAACTGGGTGCATGCTATGTGGGGCGGTTGTTGCGCCACCCATGCAAGGGACATTGGCGGTGTGTCCACCAATGCCAGGGGGTAGGGAGTGAAGGACTTGTGAGTCCCTCCTTGCCTGAAGCTGGGTAAGAACATGGGAGCGCGACACTGAATCAACACTCAAAAGAAAAACAGGGAACGAGGTTAACGGAACCTGACTCATGGAAGACGGACTCACGCTTGTGGGGATCATAAATCCCTGACTCGGACGTAGGGGTTAAACAACCTCGAAGCCATGCGTGTGTAAGAGAGTGGGAATGAAAGAAAGCAAGGTCAAGAAAGAAGGGCCAATGATGGTGTAGCGCATCCCCAGTGGAGTCCTCAAGCTAGTTGGATGCCTCGACCTCGTCGATCCAGTCAAGAAGACCCGCCTAACAGGGACCCAGGTTCATGAGAGCCCAGGACCAGAGACCACTTTCTCAAGAACCGTGGTGCGCATGGGCGGCACGTGTAAGGGCCAAGGTTTTCTTGGGAAACATGCACGGCGGTAGGAGTCTGATAAGAAGAGGGGTAACGCCAGGCTCGTGAAAAGGGGGAACGCCGCCTGCAAAGAGAGAAAGGCATCGTCATTTGGAGGCATTGCCATTTTGAGGCATCACCATTTGAAGAAGGGAGGCATTGCCGTTTGAAGGCATCAGGCATCACCGTTTTGAGAAGGGAGGCATCACCGTTTGGAGGCATCGCGGTTTGGAGGCATCACTGTTTGGAGAAGAGAGGCATCACCATTTGGAGAAGAGAGGCATCGCCGGTTGGTGAAGAGAGGCATCACCGTTTGGAGGCATCGCCGTTTGGAGAAGAGAGGCATCGTCATTTGAGGCATCGCCGTTTGGAGAAGAGAGGCATCACCGTTTGGAGGCATCGCCGTTTGGAGAAGAGAGGCATCGTCCCTTGGAGCACCATTGTGCATGGTAACACCATGTGTAGCACTGTCATGCATGGATAGTGACTGCCACATGCTGGTCTCGTGTTGAGCACACACGCCACTTATGCTTTGGCATGGACGTTGCTCTCCACTTGGCAAGCTTTGGACTGCCACCCCAGCTACAAGGTACTTAAGCCTCTCCCTCTCCCACACACCATTTCACTTTCTCTATCTAAAGCCTCCCAACTTTGATCCCCATTATTTTAGCCATTGTTCACCATTGAAGAGCCTTGTTAGGAACTTGGAGAAGAAGACTGTGGGAGAATATTTGGAGACATTGTGCACCTAAGGTAAGTGGATCATCTATCTTGTAGGTCCTTAGGCATGAACTAAGACTGCATGTGTACCCTGTTATGCCATGTATTCCAGAATTTTAGCCTACCATTGCATGTCAAAATAAGCATTGAAATCTTTTATGATTTCCATGAAAATCTGTGATTAAGTGTTATATGCATCTAATGAATAATGAGAAGGGTTGTATGTTAAAACCTAACATAACATGGGATTAATTGACTGTGA
The DNA here is from genome assembly GCF_000471905.2 of Amborella trichopoda. The sequence goes on along the minus strand of NW_006499751.1, from coordinate 6,158,249 downwards.
TTTGAGAAATGTCATGGCTGCACTGTAAATTTCTAGTTTTAATTTACTTTTAGCCTATCAAATGAGGCCCAATTGACCTCAAATTTCTACCATTAGAAAGATATCTATGTTTACTCAAATGTTCATGTTTGGATGTTGCTCAAATTCTTTATTCATGAAGAGTTATGCTTCAAAATGTACAAGTAGGTAACTGTTTACAAATTTAGTAAAAGTGCATAACTAATGTCTCTGTTGTCACAAATTTTAATTAACGAAATGAAGTCCATTTTCTCTAAAATCACCGCCATTTGAAATATCTTTGAGTAAGCTTAAAGTTGCATGATGAAATTATTTTGAAATTTCTCTTAGATTGAAAGTAATGCAGTAATTAGTGAAGGCATGTCACTGTGGACATATTTTATTAAAACTCAGAACCATCACTTTGGATGCCATAGACTTTTGAATGACCAAATGGAGTCCAATCACTTTCCAATTATCCTTGTTGGAGAGATACTTATTTTTACTCACATTTGGGTTTTGGAACCACGTTAAAATGTTTGATGGATTGAAAGTTATAATGGTGCTAAGTGGAACATGTCACTGTTCCAATTGCACAGTAAGTTTCTGATGGGATTTCTCCTTTCTAATGAGCTTTTAAAGGGCCAAACTGGGTTCAAACACTTTCAAACTACCCCCATTTGAAAGATATGCATGTCTAGTGAAATTTTTACTTTGGAACCATTTTCGAATTCGAAATGGATCGAGCATTATGGCCTTGTTTGTGGTTGGACATCACTGTCTGAAATTGCAGAAAATTATGAGATTGTGATACTTAAAATATGATATTGTGATTCTGGCCATGACCGCTACGCAATGGGTTCTCCATTGGTAGTGGATACTATGATTCTGTTACATACGCTTATGTTATATGTGTCATGACCGCTACGCAATGGGTCCTCCATTGGTAGTGGATATTGTGATTCTGTTATATGTGATTTTGTTATATGTGTCATGACTGCTACACAATGGGTCCTCCATTGGTAGTGGATATTGTGATTATGTTACATGTGCCCTAACCGCTACGCAATGGGTCCTCCATTGGTAGTTGGATTTGTGATTCTGCTATACCGAAAATTGATATCTATGATATGACCACCACGCAATGGGTCCTCCATTGGTAGTTGGATATACTATACCTCGACTCCTCTGATAGGAGTGGAGTCGAGAAGTGACTGTGAATAACCGGGTGGGTCACGTCCCCAAATTGTTATGGGCACTACGCATTGGGCCCTCTAGTGGTAGTGTAACGCCCTCCCACCTGAAGGCGTTAGGAGAGGGTCGTGTCGTGCAAAGCCTCAACCTATCAAGAACCCCAAAGAGTGATGGGGATTATGTGCATGAGTGAGGACATTACGAAATAGGACCTCCATTTGTCATTATCCTCTCTCTTGGATGAGGGTAGAAGCCCCAAGTTACAGGATTGGCTTAGCCTGATCGATGTGGCTTCTACTTTGGGAGTAATTAGATATGTTCTGCTTGACTGAATTAGGCATTCTGTGTGAACATTTGACTGTAACTGTAATAAGCATAGATGTATTTGCCATCTCAAGAATAATGGATACTATGATATCTGAATGTTACTTTCTTTATATACCACACACACACACACACACACACACACACACACACAACAGACACACGCACACACACACACATATACATATATATATATATATATATATATATAT
>NW_006499751.1:6130066-6154482 GCF_000471905.2 Amborella trichopoda | reverse complement strand
CTCTAACTGGCTCGCATGGGCGTCCTCTTAGATCACGTCGGAAAGCCCCCCATCTACTTTAGCTGGTTCAGAATCGCCTCTCTTGATCTTTAATCTTCTTGTTTTTCTACACAATACTACTATGGTTAATTTGCAACACAAGTGAGTTGCCGCGTGATCGTGATGGCATGATCAGTGCACTACAATGAAGAAATCAAAGAAAAACATCAAGGAACGAGCGCACTATCGATCCAAAGTTTTCAAGATTCATGCAAATTTCAAGTCTCATGATCGTGGCTTAAAAACACGATTCATGGCTCGAAATGGGTATCAAATCGCTCACCATGCCAAGCCCTACAAGAAAACAATCATCTTTCAATCAAACGGGCATCAGAGTAACCTTGGATCAGTCATGAAAGATCACGCAAGTTCTAGGGCTGCAATAGGGACTGTTTCAGAATTCCATGGATTGTTAGGTAGGGGCAAAACATTCATTTTGCACCTTATTTTCTTAATTTTATTTGATTTAAAATAATTGTAATTATCATCAATTTAGATAGTCTTTGGGTATCCACCCATGTTTGGGCCCAATTCTATATAAACATGCAAAACCTAATTGTAAAGGAGGCTAGTTCATTTTTACACATTGATCAATAAAGTTTCAATTCTTGCTTTGAATTCGTGGGTGCGTCTTGGAGAGAGATAGAGGAGAGAGAAGAAAAGGGCTGATATCCCTCGATAAAGTAATTTTCTCTCTTCCTCATTTCTTTCTCATCTTTATCTCTTTCTCTCTCCTCTTTTCTCTCTCATATCTATCTCTTTCTCTCTCCTCTTTTCTCTCTCATCTTTATCTTCTTCTTTCTTCATCCTTTGGTCTATCGCTTCTCCCCTTCTATGCTCTTTTCTCTATTCACACATGGCGGACCTCCCGTCTGGTGTGATGTCTCCCTGTTTCTAAGGCATGAACAGTCAGTCAAGCCTTAGCCTGAATGGCGGGCCGGGCCTCTATCAAAATTCCTTTGTCTCTCTTCTGACTTAGACGGCAAAAATCCATCGTCGTCTGTGCTCTCTCTCTTCCCTTTTCTGTCCCAAGCGACGGAAGCCCATCGTCGTCTGCACTCTATCTCACTCTTCTTCTTCTAACACAACTGGCGAAGACTCAGTGCCGTCTGTCTCTTCTTCTTCTTCTAAAACAACTGGCGTAGACTCAGTGCCGTCTGTATCTTCTTCTTCTTCTTCTTCTTCTTCTTCGTCTTCTCCTATCACAGCCGATGAAAGCACATCGTTGTCTGTGTCTTGCCTCTCTTCTTCTTCTGTCACATCTAACGAAAGGCTCATCGTCGCCTGTGTCTTCTCTCTCTTCTCTCTTCTCTCTTCTCTCTTCTCTCTTCTGACCCAGACGACGGAAGCACATCGCCACCTGTGTCTCCTCTCTTCTCTTCTTTCAGTCACAGACGATGGAAACATTTTGCCGCATGTGCTTTCTCTCTCTTTTTCTCTTGTCACAGATGGCGGAAGCCTATTACCGCCTGTGTTTTCTTCCCACTCTTATTTCTGTCACAGACGGTGGAATCCCATCGCAATCTAAGTCATTCTCTCTACATCTCATTGTCATTGTGTCTTCCTTCTCCTTTCTTCTTCCTTCTCTTTATTTCTCCCTCTTCCTCTTTCTCCTCTCTCCCTTGCTTTTCTCCTTCTTTCTCTCTCTTTCTCCTCTCTTCTTTTATATTATTCTCTTATTCTTCTCTCACTATTTTCTTTATAATCTCGCTCTCTCTCTCTCATCTTCCCCATTTCTCTTCTTCGTCTTCCCTTCTCCTTCTCTTTTTGTTCTTTTTCTCTTTTTAAACTCTCTCGTTTTGACAAAGAGAGGTTGAGACTAGCATTCTATAGTAATCCTATCATCTAGCAGTAACGTCATTGTGCCAATTAGAGTTACTGTGCCAGCCTTATTGCCACGACAGACAAGCCATTGTGTCAAGCTAGTCGGTATTGGCACTGTCGTCTAGTAGTAATTCTGTTGAGCCAGTCTGAGTTACCGAGCCCGTTTTACTGCCACGTCAGGTCAATTATCTACGAGTTAGTCACCGCGTTGGTCTCATCGCCTGGTCAAATTCTTCTCATCCCAGTCTTAATTCTCTCACCCTTCTTTTCTTCTTTTCGAATGTGCACGTCTGTGTACGTTCAACCAAAGGCAAGGTGGGGTCCCTTGAACCACTTGTCTTATAACATTGTCATATGTGTGTGATTGCAGAAAAAGGAGAGTACAAGTCAAGGTAGGCGATTTCAAACCAGTTCTAGGACTGGGGGGCTTTCTTCGTGATCTAAGAGGACACCCAGAGTAAGTCCCGAACCCACCTTAAATTCCTCTCTCATCACTTGGTATTCTTGCCCTTATTCTTGAGCAAGGTTCCCGAGAGAGTGATCTCAAGTCTCAGGTTCCCTTGAAACCTGAGATACTTGCCACCCGATCATCTAGATCCGGAGCGGCCCATGTGTTGAGGGTCGAGGAGGGGCATGCACATGTGTTGAGGTCGAGGAGGGGCCCATGTGTTGAGGGTTGATTCCGTCCGCCGATTTCCCTAGGGCAGGCCCATGTGTTGAGGTCGATTCCACCTGGGGGCATGCCCATGTGTTGAGGTCGATTCCACCTGGGGGCATGCCCATGTGTTGAGGTCGATTCTGCCCGATTTCTGAGCCCAATCTGCTGTTGATCGAACCGCCCTGATCGATGAGTTTGGGCATGCCCATCTGTTGAGGTCGATTCCGCCCGATTTTTTATCGATTTTGGCCCAGGGCATGCCTATGTGTTGAGGTTGATTCTGCCCGATTTCTGAGCCGAATCTGCTGTTGATCGAACCGCCCCGATCGATGAGTTTGGGCATGCCCATTTGTTGAGGTCGATTCCGCACGATTTTTTATCGATTCCGCCCGATTTTTTATCGATTTCGGCCCGATTCGATGAGTTTTAAATCAGATTCCACCCCGGGGCATGCCCATGTGTTGAGGTCGATTCCACCCGATTTCTGAGCCAAATCTGCTGCTGATCGATTCCGCCCTGATTCAATGAGTTTGGGCATGCCCATGTGTTGAGGTTGATTCCGCCCGATTTCTAAGACGAATCTGCTGCTGATAGATTTTGCCCCGATTCGATGAGTTTTAAATCATTGGGGCATGCCCATGTGTTGATGTCTATTCCGCCCTCGGGACAAGTTTTAAATCATTCGGGGCATGCCCATGTGTTGAGGTCGATTCCACCCTCGGGATGAGTTTAAAATCATTGGCGGCATGCCATGTGTTGACCAAAGACTTGAAAAGACCAAAGACTTTAAATAATATACTCGTATTTTCTACAAAAATCGTCCGTGTCACCGTTCCTATCCGGATCTCTGTAGAAGAATCGTGTCGAGTTTATCGATAGGAATCAAGAAGGTTTATCTAGATAATGCCTGATTTCCAGTTATCAATGAGAATCAGCATGAGATGATCAACTTATGAGCCGAATCTGATCGATTCTGCCTCGATTCGATGAGTTTTAAATCATTGGGGCATGCCCATTTGTTAAGGTCGACTCCGCCCCCGAGACGAGTTTTAAATCATTGGGGGCATGCCATGTGTTGACCAAAGACTTCAAATAATATACTCGTATTTTCTACAAAAAATATTATAATTTCAGATCTACCCTTAGGGATTGAAATCGTCTGTGTCACTGTTCCTACTCGACGAATCTCTGTAGAGAATCGTGTCGAGTTATCGATAGGAACCGTACCGGTTTATCTAGATATGATTTATTTCTGGTTATCAATGATAATCAGCAGGAGATGACCGATTCCTGAGACGAATCCACCCCGACTTGACGAGTTTTAAATCATTGGGCCAACGACAACAAGTCAAAACTTCCGTTTATTTTGCCGGGTCATAGGGCCATCCCCCACCCTAATAATTAATTTCTCTCAAAACCGTTTTAAATCACTGGGGCAACGACAAAAAGTCAAAACTTCCATTTATTTTGTCGGGTCACAGGGCCATCCCCCGCCCTAATAATTGATTTCTCTCAAAACCGTATGAATTACATCTCATCTGCATGTGAACCCAAACGTCAGCAAAGAACAACACGTTGTATCACATGATGACAGCATGTTATATTAGGCTTATGCGCAAAACCTTTATACTTCCCCTTATCCAACCGTCCATTCTAAATGGAGGGCTAAGATTGCTCCAATCACAATGTCATGTCTCTACACTATTTTACTTGTAAGTTTTCTTCTATACACTATTTTGACACCAAAATTTGGACATCCATTCCTCTATTAGACTCGCACTAGCAAAAAATATAAAAAAAAATTATTTTCAATAAAATAAAATGACCAAAATACCTTTGAAACTTTCAAAGGTATTTTGGTCATTATATTTTATCAAAAAATTATTTTTAATATTTTTATAAGTGCACCCTAATGAGAAGGTGGAACTTATCAAATTTCATATTCATGCAATTTGTATAAAAAAACTAAAAATAAAATACTTTGAGGCATCGGCTCTAAGATCAAACGGTTAGTGGTTCTCTTGATAAAATTGGACAATTGGAATGTTAGGGGAAGGATAGAACTTCTAACCTTTCCCAAGTGCAATGTGTGAAACTCAGTATTGATTTCAAATGCAAGAACAATAAATATGGATTACTGTATGCTTGCAAGAAGTGTGCTTAGATACCTTCAAATCATCTGATAAAATTGCCTTCATCTTCAAACATGCAACGCATTCGAGTATTCGAAAGAATGAATCCGAAATCTGCGGATTAGTACCCTGATTTTTTGTGAAATATTATATAAGGTTGTGGTTTGCATAAGGTTGCAACCAGTGGTTTAAAAAATGGATTGATGGCTCGGATCAGATACTCCAAAAACCCATCCGGATCAGTAAATTGGTGATTCGGATAGAGAGTCGGCAGAATTGGTCGGACTAAGCCTTAAAAAAATTCAAAAAAGCTATTAAAATTCATTATAAATGTTGTTTTTTAAAAATCCAATAAGAAATGGGGTACTACATGTCACACCCCAAGATTTATAATACTGGAATCCCTGAGATGTAACAGTCTATCTTTAACAAAATGAAAATTTTCTACTTCACCATTTATTGCACTAAAACAGATTTTTCCATTTCTAAGAGTTTGTACAAAGTCTACTCATAACTAGTATTAACATGAAGGTTTAGATATACATCTATTGATAGGACAAAATTTACAATAGTGAATTTGAACAAAAGTCACAAAGAGAAAATTTCATCATAACTATGACTTCTTCCAAAGTTGGTCCTGTTGTGCTTTCAACTAGGGAGGCTGCAATTACCCTGAAAATTTTTACCATAGTTTGATGAGTTTGGCTACTCAGTAAGTGATCATCATAGTCCAAAAAAATAATCATAGTAAGAAGATGTAAGCATTTTAAGAAAGGGAGGTCTATTAGAAACGATGCGAGCAAAAAAACATTTATGGATAACAATTTCACTTTCAGAAATGCACAATTAAACATAATCCAAATGATTGAAATGCATATAAATATTGTAACAGCAATGCATAACTCAAAGGATTTCATAAAATACCCTACTGGCGTCCCAAGTAGGTCACCTATATACCCCACCAGCATCCTAGATGGGTCCAAACAATCCCTACAGGTCCAAACATACCTCACCGACGTCCCGGATGAGTCCAAATAGTCCCTACCGGTATAACCAGATAGGTCCAAACAATCTCTGCAGGTCCAAAACTACCTCATTGGCATCCCGATGAATCCAAATAGTCCCTAGCGGCATAACTGGATAGGTCCAAACAATCCCTGCAAGTCTAAACGTACCCCAACGGCGTACCGGATGTGTCCAAATAGTCCCTATCGGCATCCTGGATAGGTCCACACATACTTAAATTATCTCAGAAACTCTTTAACATCAGAAAGCATCAACATCGTATATTCAAAGTATCATTGAAATCATTAACAGGAATATACTTGAAGCAATTTAAACAATTACTTTCATTGAAATATTTGTAAGTAACGAATCAAACAATTTGGATAAAAATTGCAAAAAGCCAGCAGATCGAATAGGTATATTTGAAATGGAATCCAATAGGCAGTCGATTATCAATTTAAGAGCTTTTATAAAAATCCAAGGTTAAACACATAAATATCACAATTTTATGGAATGTAATTTCATAATTAATTATTTTACAAGAATAAGTAAAACTTATAGTATCTAAATTTCATAGACAAACAAAAATACAATTAAATGCAGAAATGCATAAATCTCACAGTATTGGCAATATTATAATTAATTGCAGAAATATCAATTTTTCACATAATGATTTTACCAAAAATGACATCACTTATACATAAATTTTACAGTATCTAAAAGTCATAATAATAGGCAAAAATTTTATTTTTAATAATTTACAATGTCTAAATTTCTAATAAACAAAAATAATAATTTTAACAGAAAAAAAATATACCATATGCGCATAAAATTACAATATAAAAATGGTGAACAGACTACTTTTCAGGATAATGAGATCATTTACCTATAATATTTGAGAGGGAACTTTCGGTAAAAATCTGCTAGAGAGAAGGAGTTCAATGCGTTCTTTAATTCACAAAGAGGGCTCAACGTTAATGAGAGGGAGGGGCATAAGACAGAGTGTTTTTGCAGAGAGAGAATCCAACGTGTTCTCCTCTTTTTAAAAACAAAAAAAATATTATTATAATATATTATTAACCCACCTCATACATGAGGTGTTTAGAAGGTGTTACATTAACACTTAAAGCCCACGTCCCCAGAGGACGTGACACAAGAAACAAAAATGAAGGTAAAAAGAGAAAAAAAATGATGGTCCCTAAGGACCAAATTATTTGTATGGACCATCAAAGGTAAAAAATTTTTTTTTTTTTTAAGTTTAGGATTGTTATACTACATCATTAACTTTAATTTTTTTCATCAATTTGTGAATATTAAAATGTTTTTTTCCTATATAAACTTATGTTAACCATTAAATTTGCATCACACAAAAAGAAAAATCATAAAGTTATCATGGATAAAGTATATAATCATATATAGGCTATATTAAATAATGGATTAAATCAATGAAAAAATAGCCACTAAAATCTCAAATTGGCAAAAACCCTAATCCGCTAAAAAAAACCCTAAATTATTACAACCTAACTAACTATAATCTAAAATTATTACAACCTAAGTAACTATAATATTATATACTAAAATTGAAATTGTTGGTTTACAGTTTATGATTATTTAATTATACAAATAATAACAAATCCATAATATCTTATACTATCATCTAATTTAAAATGTATTATTGACAACTATAACAAAAATAGTATATTACATGATTTATAATGCAAATAAATTAATAAATAAAATAAAATTTTGGTTATCAATGTAGAAATTAGTAGAATGCATACCAATTTTCAAAATAACACTTTAATTTTTCAAAAATTTAAGTTTTTAGATTTCAATAATGAATTTAGTGGAAGATATTATTAGTAGAGAGAGAGGGAGAGATTTTCAAATGGCCTCATTGTATGAACCCTATCTTTAAGTTATTATTCTTAAATTTATGTTAAGGAACACTATGTTATAAATATATATATATATATATATATATATAATTAGACCATTTATTCTTAGGTTGTATTAAGAAATACTTTTATTTTTTTTGACAAGAAGCACTTGTTGTATTACTTTTATTTTATTTTATTTTTGACAAGAAATATATGATACTTGTTGTATTACCTTTTATTTTTTTCTTACAAGAAAAATAAGATGTTGTATTACCTATTTTTTTATAATTATAAAATTTTAAACTTCAAAAATGATTAAAATCAAATAAATCTATAAGCATATGAAATTCTTGAAAATAGAATGTGTTCCAAGATACACTATTTTTAGGACTCAAAATCCTTTTTCTTTTCATATTCATACTCAATTTTTAGATGATCAACGAAATGGTTTTCTGTTAGTCCAAATGAAAATAATAATAAATAAATAAAATTGAAATCGATAACAACTTACGTGGATCTATCCTTAAATCACATGAGGGACTTAAGGCTCCATACTAAATCCTATAGACCAAGTCATCCAGTGACAGACTACCTTGAGAGTCTTCTTGGTGAATCTCCTTCACCTCTTTTTTCTATCTTTTTTTTTCTTTTTTAGAAGGATTAACCTCCTTTTATAGAGAACAAATTTATTTAGTAACTCTCAAATTCATGGTCTATAGGAGTTGAGATCCAAGTGTAACTTTGTCTTAATTCTCTTAAGTGCAACTAATTAGGATTAACGAGTTGTCACCAAACTGTGTAATGAGTTAAACATGTCGTTAGTTCACTAATAACTCATATAATGGGATGTCATCCAAGTATTCCACAATTTACAAGGAATCCAAACACACTACTGGGTTTTCCCTCTAGTGATATTGGGTTTTTCTCTCTAGTGATACATCCTATTAAAGCTAAAAAATGGATCAATGTATATGGCATTCCCTCATGTTAATCACATGGGATTTCACTTATACTTAAATATAGCTTTGTACCATTATTGAAAAAAATAAATTTTCGAGAGAAAAAGGGCCTAATAGGCCACATTTCTAATAACTCCCACTTGGCCTAAAGGCCCTTTAATATCTTATACATGACATTGCATCATGCTTTTCCACATGAGATTTTCATATACTCAGCCACACACCACTTTTAGATTTCATGGCCTCCAGAGCCTTATATATGGCATCGTCTCATGCTACGTGTATGGGATTTCACATATACCCTACTAATGTGGTCATACACCACACTCATATTTCCTGGCCTCTATAACCTTGTACATGACATTGCCTCATGCTTTCCACATGAGATTTCACATATACCTTGCCAATGTGGTCAAACACCACACTTGGTTTTCTTGGTCTCAATGGTTTTATATATAGCATTGTCTCATGCTACCTGCATGGAATTTCTCATATACCTTACCAAAGTGGTCATACACCACACTTAGATTTTCTGGCATCAATAACTTTGTATATGGCATTGATTCATGCTATTTGCATGGAATTTCATATATGGTCAAACACCACACTTTGATTTATTGGCCTCAATAGTTTTGTATGTTATATTGCCTCATGTTACTTGCATGGGATTTAACATATACCCTACCAATATGGTCAAACACCATATTTGGATTTCTTGGTCTCAATGGTTTTGTATATGGCATTGCCTCATGCTACCTACATGGAATTCTTATATACCCTGCCAATGTGGTCAAATATCACACTTGGATTGCCCTCAATGGTTGTTTATATGGCATTGTCTCATTCGACTTGCATGGGATTTCTCATATACCTTATTAATTATTCACCAACATGTTGAATTTTATTTACATCTATCTTTTAGCCAAGAGAAAAAGACTTATTGCTTTCACTTGTTTCTTAAACATATCGTCCACAACTGGTTTTTAAGTCCAAAACTCAGATTCGGATCATAGGTCAAAATAATACAAAACAATAATAATTTGACAAAGCTATTGGTATTATTATATACATAAAGAAATCTTTAAGTGGTCTCAACCTTAACAATAATAAAAGAAAGAAATATAATACCATTTATTTTTGATATGTTCAATAAGTTTCAAATCGTTGATGTTATCAAACTATTCAATAATGGCTGCCACTATTTTCAATATGTGGTTGTTATCATAATAATAAAAATTAGTCTAATATAGTCTAGTATGCTAGATCAGTAATTGCTCTCACTTTTTTGATGTGCATTTATAATTATAGAGCTAACAAATTCAATTCCAATTTGGTAAATGATGATTTACTCCTACTATCTAATGAACTACTATCACCAATATGATATTTCAATCTAACATGACACATCATTAAATATTTTTAATGTCATTTAGGCATGCACAAAACTTGATAAGATGTCAATGATAATTACATTTCATTGAAAAAAGAATAGCTCAGCATCACAGCCCTATGGGTACAAATTTAGTTTTCTAAATAAAAGAAAGAATACTAAGCAAAAAAAATACTGAAAAGTAAGTCACAACTTATTTAAAAATAATAAACAAAACAAAATATTCTTAATGTTTGTAGAAAGCAAGAAAAAGATTCTAGCACAAATATACATATATTGTTGAACTTGAAATATTCATAATCATTGATCACCATAAAAATTTTCAAATCAAGTATCTCTTTAAATAAAATTGATAACCAATATATGTCTCATCATAAAGAGGCCTATGATGGAAATAAATAGGAATAACTTCCATCCTTTTTCTATAATTTTTTTTTTTTTTTAAATAATGAAGAGTGAGAGATAGAGACTTGCATATCCTTGAGTAGAGAGAGGGAGAGAGAGCGTAACTTAAATTTAAAAAGAGGACTGCACATTGATTTACATTTATTTCATACTACTAAGAAAAAATAGAATGTCAACAAATTTCTAATTTAAGACAATAAAGAACTTACCACAAAAACTTTATAATTGAAACCTACCGAATTCCAATTTAAGGCAATAAAGAAGTTACCACAAATGCTTTATAATTGAAATCTGTCAAAATCTAATTGAAGGCAATAAAGAAATTACCACAAATGCTTTATAATTGAAACCTGCCAAATTCTAATTTAAGGCAATAAAGAACTTACCACAAATGCTTTATAATTGAAACCTGCCAAAATCTAATTTAAGGCAATAAAGAACGTACCACAAATGCTTTATAATTGAAACCTATCAAATTATAATTTTAAAGCAATAAAGAACTTATCAAAAATGTTTTATAATTGAAACCTGCCAAATTTTAATTTTAAGGAAATAAAGAACGTGCCATGCACATTGATGTACACTCATTGTTGTGATTGCAGGTATGATAATAAAGGGACATGTATAACACTAATTGGTCTCTCTTAGAAAATAGGCAGCTATGATTCTCTACATTACTGGTGCAGCTTCATGTATATAGTTTCCCAATCATGGTTATTTTTCAAAAAATACAAAACAACAAAGTGATTTACCTCACATCAAACCCAATTCCCAATGAAATCAATGTGATCAATTTTCCATAATGTAAATATTCAACTCCACTGATCAAGTGGGAAAGGAACTAGTTCATTGTTGTCCGCTCTACACTTAATTGAAGAGGAAACAAATTGTACATGGATAGCTTGGTGAGTCAAAACCTCGTAGCTTAAGTATAGTATCCATTATTTGTATAAAAATGTGTCAAAGAAGTAGTAGATCCATGACAATTGATTATGGCAAGCATGTAATATCCATTAACCACTACCAATTGTGATGCATCATTCAATATAATTTTGATGTATTTTACATACTTCAGAATGTTTTGGTGCTGACCAATAATTGAATGCATAAAACATGACTGATTTCCTAACAATATCCGCTATCGAATAGGAAAGAAAAATAATGAACCAACATTTTATTTTCAGCCAACAAACAAAGTAACATAACCACTTCCTAATCCTTTTCTAAACCAACAATCTTAAGATGAGAAGGGCCACTATGATTAGGTTCAAATGAGTAGTAGAGGTAAACGGATCACAACAAGAGAGAGAGATATATATGTTAAGAGAGAGGGAAAAGAGCTTGAAAAAAAATAATAAAGAAGCAAGTCTAGAGAGTGATACACTAAAAAAACTTCAATATGCTCCTGCTACCATTTCATGAATATAGCTTTAAGGGGAGAAACTAATGTAAAGGCTAGAGTGAAATGAAAGAGAAAGAGCCTTCTTGGAAATCATAATGGAAAGAGAAACAATACAAACTGAATTTCAAGGTATAGCTAAATCCTCAACTCCATATCAGCACACATTTCTCAGCTATACAGGTCAAATGTGATTCCAGCAATGTTACCATTGTTAGTCCCAATGAAAATAATAATAAATAAATAAAATTGAAATCGATAAACAATTTACTCAGATCAGTCTTTAAATTACGCGAGAGACCTAAGGTTCCATACCAAATCCTATAGACCTAGCCATCCGGTGACGGGCTATCTTGAGAGTCCTCTTGGTGAAACTCTTTTATCTCTTTTCTATATCTTTATTTTCTTTTCTAGAGGGGTTATCCTCCTTTTATAAAGAACACCTTTATTTAGTAACTCTCGCATTCATGGTCTATAGGAGTTGAGATCCAAATGTAAGTCCTACCTTAATTCCCTTAAGTACAGTTAATTAGGATTAACAAGTTGTTACCAAACTGTTAATCCTATGTGATGAGCTAAACCTGTCATTAATCTGCTAATGACTCATACAATGAGATGTCATCTAAGCATTCCAACAATTTACAAGGAATCCAAATACACTACTGGGTTTTCCCTCCAGTGATACATCCTATTAAAGCTTAAAAATGGATCATTGTATATGACATTGCCTCATGTTAACCATATGGGATTTCACATATACTTCAATATGGCTTTTGTGCCATTATTGAAAAAAATGATTTTTCAAGAGAAAAAGGGCTCATAGGCCACATTTCCAACATTTTTCACAATCAAAACAACTTTTTATAATGATTTTTTGACGTGCACCTTAATTCTATATTTTAAGGTTGCAACCTTCTATAACTTTTTCCATTATAATATGGAGCCCTATATAAAAGGATGTATCATGGTTGTTTTAGGCCATAAGTTAGTCGTGCTGCGTTTAAATTTTTATTAGCTAAATCTTGCAACATGTTTTTTTTTTTTTGTTGGATAAAAAATTCTTGCAACATATTATTAATGAATAATACATGCAACTGATACAAGAAATTGCTCCTTGGATATAGTAAGTGAAAATAAAAGAGAATTTGTTTTCTTCCCATGTTTGTCCTTACAAGCCACTTTCTCTAGTTATGATTGGTGAAGAGACAAAAATAGATTTTGTCTCCTAATTGTTATGAAGTCATGAGAGTGAGATGGAGCCTTTATTTCAAAATGTCTTTTAGATATCGAAGTCACCATAGTTTGTTATGGTTTTGATGCAACACTTACAACAAGTGAACGGCAATCCGACTTAAACTTTTAACTCAATTGTAATGAGTGGAAAAGTTACTTTACATGTAGTATATTCTTCCCAAAAACCACTGTATTATGTGGCCGGTATTTAAACTCTACCTCTTGCTTTTGATTATTTAATTTTTTACCATAAGAATATTGGTTTAAATGCTTTGGTCAAAATAGCAATTGTAGGCTCCTATAATTTGAAGGCAAATTTCTTGAATAGTCTTTTGTTTATATCATAAGTTCAAACCACCACTAAAAAATAAAGAAAATGAAAAGAAAAATGAAGCCATTGTTATGCAAATGATTTTTTTTTATTAGGACCATAATAAAGTGTACTATTTTAATTATATATAACTAATTGGCACTATTTATCTTATATTTCAACCTTAAAAATAAGAATACAATCTCTATCCCAAATCAAAATTGTTAAAAATGTTTTAGATGAAAAATGTTTTATATTTACCCATCTAAATTTTTTTAGATGCCTTTAATATTATTAGATGAAAAAAGTTAAAAAGCAAAAAAATTGATTTTAATTTTGTAAAAGCATACATACTAAAATTCAATAAATAAATAATCTAGATTTATTATTGGATAGCGACTCATTTTCATCATATATGGGGGTGCAATTTGAATTTCACCTTTTGGAGATTGATTATTGGATAGAGAGAGGTAGTGCAATGTTTGGGTTCATACAAAGGCCATAAACATGGATTTTTAGAAGGGTGTTTTCATTTTGTTAGATTGACATGGTTAGATGAAATCATTCCCCTAAATGGAAAAAAGGTAAGGCATGTCTTAAAAATCATCTCAAAATGATGTTACGAAATTGGAGAAACTCTCCCATTGTTCATCTTGAATTTGAGGTGTATATAGATATAAAAAGAAAAGCAATCATGAATTTAATGAATAATGCATTATTTGGACGTTTAAAAAATGTCAATCTGATCATAATTAGGAATCATCAGGGATGAACTTCATCATCATCGTCATCATAGCCTTTTCCCAATTAAGTGGGTCGGCCACATGAATCGTGGTCAATGTATTATGCTCTATAAGTGTCACACTTTCAGTGATGCCATATGTCATCATATCTTTTCTCACTACTTCCAACCATGTCTTTTGGGCCAATCTTTGCATTTTTTTAACTTTCCACTTTAACTAACTCACACCTTCTAACAGGTGTTGTACTTGGTTTGCACCACATATGTTAGCCCACCTAAGTCTATTCTCTCTCATTTATCACCTATTGATGCCGTATCTAAATTTATTTGAATAGACTTGTTTTAAATTCTATCTCTTCTTGTCTTGCCACTCATCAAACTTAATATTCTCATATCCGCTACACTCATTCTATGGATAATATTATTTTTTTGACCGCTCAACACTCTGCTCTACAAAGCAAAGTTGGTATCACAGTTATTTTATAGAACTCGCCCTTTAGATTCATTAAAATGCGACAATCAAATAAAAGTTCAGTTTCACATATCCACTTCATCCATCCAACTCTAATTTTGTGTGAGAGATCTTCTTTAATTTCTTTATTTTCATGGATTATCAATTCAAAATATCGAAAGTGTGGTTTTTCGATATTTCCTGGCCGTCAGTCTTAACTGCTTCCATGTCTCTATACCTATTATTATTCAACTTGTATTTTATATACTATATTTTTGTCCGACTAATTTAAAACTTTTAGATTCTAGAGCATCTCTCCAAAGTTCTAACTCCGTGTTTATGCTGCTTCGAGTCTCGTTGATCAAAATTATGTCATCTACAAACAATATGCACTACGGTACCTCATCATGTAGAGTCCAGTAAGTCGTCCACACAGAGGTATGGATTTAACGTTAACCCATGTTATAGACCTATCGAGGATGAACTTTGTTGCGTGCAATGTTCTAAACTGGCCTCACAAATTAGTATTTTTTATTTTTAATAGACTATTTATTAGACCATATCACCAGTCTAAATTGCTGATCTACCAAACTAAATCAGAATTCCAGATGCACGGTCTAGGGTCACTAATCCATTTTTTTTAAAAACCTTGATTTGGACCTTTATTTCTCATGATTTTTCAAGTTTTTACATATCTAATTATGGAAGAATTGAGCATCTCGACATCAACATGCATGGACATGAGAAAAAATGAATTTCATGTTTTGGAAATATTGCATCTTATAACGATTTTTTGACCGTCAATTTTCAAGTTTTCCTAAATATGCTCGATCTACACTATTTTTGAAGCTTTAAATTTTATAATTAAAAATAAAAACAAATTTTGAGGCTATCACAAAGATTTCTAGTATTGAGCCCAGATTTCTCGAATCTTTTTGAAGGCACGTTTTACTCTGCTCTATACAAATTGCATCCATTAAGTATATATAGATTTGTATAGTGGATAGCGCATTACAAGTACCTTTCTTTTTCAATATTTTCAAATGTTTATAGATCTATTTGATGTGCATCAATTTTAGAACTTAAAAGTTTGTTGCTGGTCAAAAAAAAATAATAATAATTCTAGCCACCACAACTCTTTTCACCACCAGAAGTTATCTTTATGGGTGACGGACAATTGTTACCTCAAAACATAGGTTGAATTTGGTCCTATGCTAAAATAATCCCAAGTAGGTATTTTCGTCGAGGAAGTAGGCGTACACTCTATTTAAACCTTAGAATTAATGTGGGCCCTAAAATTACAAGAATCGAACACCATTTTTAGCATGGAGGAAAGGGAAAACCACACAAAAAAGACCATGTTTGATTACAAGGAGGTCACAAAACAGTTAATGTCGATCATGTTTCAGATTAGATACTTGCAAGAGTGTCACTAACTAGACACAAAGGAAAAAATAAAAAATTTGAACTTCGTGAGATATCTCAAGCCATCTAATTTGACATTTAATAGTTAGTTGTAATTGTGAACTCCTTGTAAAAAAATAAATGGTCCCATAGTATACTATCGTAATGAAAAGGTTATCATAATTTACCGGTAAATTATGTTAAAACTAAATAGAAAATATTTTGATAGGGTCACATCTCTATCAAAACGAGTAAAGCCTCATTTTAAAAATCACTTAAAATTGTAGTTTAGCATCGAAAAACCTTCAAATCAATCTTGACCACTATAGTTGTGAAAAAAATAAGAATTTAAGAATTTAAACCCTAAAAATAGTGTATATCATAATACAATATTAAACCTCCTATTTTGCCCTAAAAAGAAGTATTCATGGATACACAAAATATTCTATTTCCAGGCAAGGATTTGAGGTGAAGCTCTACTTTGTCTTTATAAAGCCTAGGCCTTACAAAAACAGCTCTCTCCCCGCAGCTCCCGGTTCAGAACTCGCAATCGCGCACCTCTCCCCCTTCTCTCTCTTTCTCCCTCTCTCTCTTTCACTCACAACTTTCTCAAACCTTCCGACGAGGAAACTAACGTTCCTCTCTTTCTCTCTCTACAACACAATAACGCGCCCCTCTCTGTCTCTCCAGCAATGGAGAAAGTAGATTTGTAAGTGTTACTGATAGGATTTTTACTATTTCCTTTCAAATCGTTATTCGGTCTGTTTCGTTTTGGCTGGAAAAATTTCACTGTCAAGTATATATAGTTAGTTTTTTTCCATCTACTTCGTCTCTATTGCTTGAAAAGACTTTATTTTGAGTCCTTTTCCAGGCTTCATGATGCTGCTCGCCCTGTTAAAACAGCAGTCGACAAGTTTCAGTTGCTCCCAGAGTTCTTAAAGGTATTCATCATCATCATCATTGTGTTCTTCTCAAACTTCCAGTTATTTTCAATTAGCCGGTGAATTTAATGATTCTGGTTGTATTTGCCTTGGATTTTTAACAGATCAGGGGGCTTGTGAAGCAACACATTGATTCGTTCAATTATTTTGTGAACAATGAAATTAAGAAGATTGTTCATGCGCCATCTAATGAAAGAATCACCTCTGAAGTCGATCCCGCTTATACTCTCAAGTATATATGCATTTTCTTCCTATGTTTTTTCCTTTCCTTTCACTTATTGAGTCTTTTTGTGCGGAAAAATTTCATTCTCTGGTATGCATAGTTTCTCTTAATTTGTTTTGGTCGTCTAAAATTATAATTTGGATTGGCAACATTTTTTCAAGTATACAATCTTCATCTCTCTTCAGTCTTCATTTTTCAAATCCTTAGTGGTTTACGTTTTGTTCATAGTCCATTGGTAAACGATCGATGAAATTCTTCTGATCATCATTGGACTTGTTTAGGTATCTTGATGTATCCATCGGAACGCCATCATATGATACCAACACTGTTGCAGAAAAAGTCACCCCTCAAGAATGCCGCCTAAGGGACATGACGTATGCTCGCTGGCTCATAATTCTCTTTTCAATATATCAGCTTTTACTTCAATGCTATATTTTTTTTGGTTTATTTTTCCTGTGCAGTTTTTTTTTTTTTTGCTTTTTCTTTTGGTTGGTTAACTTCGAAAAAGGAGGAGTTGGTGGATTTTATTATTGCATGAGATGGCTTGACATTTGCATGTAAATCTCATGATATTACATGACACGATTATAATTAAGGCTATCATGCTTGAATTTCTAATATATGGAACTCTATGGTGTAGCTCCCAGATTTATTATCAAAACTTTTATTGATGACTTCTTTCATGTCGCTAGGTGAAAGCCATGGAAGACAACCTGGTTATTGTTAGATAAGAGGAATGGGATGGATAATTTCAGAGAAAAAAATAGAGGAATGGGATGGATATTTTGTATTTCATGTTGTCTTAAAAGGATATGGCATTTTCCAGATGGAATTTTATGTGTTTCTTTTGATTTAACTTAATGGCAATCGATCATCAAAAAATTCAATTATTGTCATCAATCAATAAAAAAAGAAAAACTATGACCTATGCCCTTTTTTCTTCCAAGTGTTACCTATGTAGAAGGTGGTGAGGCTTGAGGAACTAGTGAATGAAATGGACGCAAAATTAGACATTAGAGGAGCCATCTAAGGTAGTGGATAAAACTAGTGGTTTTAATCCTTGGAATCTCTCTGGGACTTAGCCACTGCCCTGGGCTGGTCGGTTCAGTGAGTCCTGAGTTGACTCACTGAGACTTGGCTGAGTCATCATGCGAAAAAGGGGGTAGGGCGAATCCTATTTTGATATTCTAATTTGCATTAACATGAGATTTTGAGTGTTCTTTTGTTGGATCTAAGTGTCGGATTCAACAAATGATAGAAAATATATGGTTAGGGATGAATTTTCAGGATGATTGGAGTAGTAGATGCAAAGAACGAGCAAGAAAGGGAGGCATGATTGTTTTATTCCCTATATGTCTTAAAATGTATAGGACTAGGTGAGTCCTGTAGGACTCGCTTGAGTCCCCTGGCCTTCACCAAGTCCAACAAAAAGCTATCCGAGTCACTGTTAGAACTTGGCAGTCTAGTGTACAGTAGGGCCTCAAGCAAGAAATTAGTAGGTTGCTGTTTTTGGTAAACTTACCTGGGTCGGAGTCGAACTCGCAGGTTTTAAGACACTAACAATATGTCGGTTCTGATTTTTTTCATTGAAAGGATGCATCAACTGATGACATTTCCAGAATCTTTGCAGTAGTTACACTTCAGCCCTTTCTTAGTTGTGTGGCGTTGCAACCTATATCTCCACATTAATAATCCTTGATATTGTGCTTTAGAGAGATCTCTTTGAGTGCTTCATGAAAGAGCAGCAACCACAAGAACTAATCACTATGAGATTTTGTGATTGCCCTGTCTCCCATGTAGCTCTGTGAATGAAGTGATACCATACTACTGGTACAGTCACCTTAAAAATGCATCATGTTTTGTTTGCAGACTGTAATAAGACATGGCTTCTGCTGGTTATTGATGTTCTTACCTGTTGAATTAACCCCATATCACACTCAATTGAAGTCTAATATTTGAAACTTCTTGTTGCCATGAGTGGCAGAAACAAAGTCCTGGCCCAAACATTACACATCTAAATGATTGGTTTGATAATAAACCTTCTCAAGAAGAGCTAATATTTCCTTTGCATTTATAAATTGGATAAGATTTGATGCAATAGCAATATATGTCTACTTGAGGATCCATATTACAGTTATAGCATTATTCATTAGCCATGGACCCAACTCCCTGATGTTCACAGTAGATATATCCAACGTATGATCAATGTAGGTCAGAGCATCTATCTATATGACAAAGTTTTTGTAATAAAATTCCCTATGGCCACGTGGCATTGTTCTTATCATCCAGATGAATAGAAACGGTAGTATGAACATCAGCTGAGGTAGCTGATGCTATATTATAAATCCATATACTACATAAGGGATAGATTTGCTGAAACTTGTGCACTAGAATGCATGAACAATGGTATGCTTGCAATGGCCAATTAAATCACCCTAGATTTGGTTTCAGGTTGTGAGGGGTTTGGTGAATCTAAATCATAAAAAACACCAAGAAAAACTATCCGATCATATTGAAACATAGAAACAACCTATACAACGTGCTCACACTAGTGCTAGTGTGACAATATGGATTTAGCCATGTTGCGCGATGAGGAGCTCTCATTTTGTAGGCTTCATTGTTTCACTTGCGATGCCTCACTACAGGACTCACTATGCTATATTGTTCTATCTTATGCTATACCATACCATATTATGCTATGGACGTCATCATCATCATCATCATCATCATCCGAGCCTTATCCCAACTATTTGGGTCGGCAACACAAGTCCTATACCGCCATAGGTTCAGGATTCATGAAAAGATTTAGCAAAGTTTTATGCTGGCTGCCCTATCTAACACAACCCTCCTCCTTTATCTGGGCTTGGGACTGGCATTACCGGCTTAGGACCGGCCATGGTGAAGTTATTTATCAAATAAAAAATAAACTACCTAAGTTTCTTAGATTTTGATTTCTAAATGTTGATTTCCATGCAATGTGAATGGATGAATCAATCTCCCTATTTGAGAATCCCTTTTCTCTTATGAATGCGAGAACTCAATGTATGACAACATCAACAATCCAATAAAATAGGACAACAAGTGCCTTTCAACTGCAGGACTTCTCAACATTGCGATAGAAGTTTGAGTGCAAGAACACTTGCCGTACTGTTTACGTTATCAAATTAGATTACAAATTAGAAACCCAGTTAGAGGTTGAAATAATTTATACAAAAAGAAATAATAATGTCGCTAGAACTTGTATGTCTCTAACAAAAGCCCAATAATTCAAATTATCGTTGCAAAATTGGTAAAACATTCTCCAGATACCAATTTGCTGAAGCCTGAATAATGGTTGTCTTAACTCTAGTGGATGGAATGGTAGTAGCATAATAGTTTCTAGTGCTCCATGAGAACCTTCCGGGTAACTCTTTTACAATGTTAATGTCATCCTTCAGGACGTGAATAAAGCCATCGACATCAAATATGTCCCCAAAGGTGCATGAATCTCGCCATACTATATACCTTACTATGCGATGGTATAATATTTAATTAGCTTTCTAGTGCAGTATAGATTCCACTCATAGTAGTTTCATTGCTTGCTCGCGTTGTTGACGAGAAGAACTTGTCTCACTTGCATTGAGTGGCTTGATGTGGATATAAGTTAACCTCCAAATGGAGCGTAGAGTCCTTTATTAGTAGTGTGAGAGAGCGTGGAGTCCCTTAGTGTGGTACAAAAACAATTTTTTTTTTTTGGGGGAAATCAATGGGCCCTTACCCGTTTTTCCATTAAAACAAACAAAAAGGATATACAAGTTCAGAAAAATACAACCCTATCATAGAGCACCCATGCAACATCATAAAGCAACAATAAGGAAAGAAAATTTGGAGGAATGGACTGCCAAATAGTAGCTGCAGAGTAAGTAGTAGCCTTCTTAGCAATACTGTCAGCCACCATGTTGGCTCCATGAAAGATGTGTGAAATTCACCAATCACGTTTATTTAAGGAAAGTTTCTATTGGCAATTGTCTGCCATGGCATGGAGTGACCAAGGGGGCTTTTAATGGATGGAATTAACAAGGAGGGTGGAGTCACTTTTGATTATCAGAGGGAAGCCTTGCAACTGAATTGCCAAATCAGTACCTGCTCCATTGCACTAAATTCAACAAAATTGTTTGATGCAATTCCTAGTGGAGTTGCAAAAGCGGCAATGAATTGGCCACAATCATATTTTATTTTATCACCACTTCTTGCTAAACTAAGATTTCGAAAATAAGCCCCCATCAATATTTACCTTAAATTGCTGAGGTGGAGGCATGGACCAAGAGATCAGAATATTGACTTGTCTTATCTTCTGACATCATTGTATGGAGAGGTTATGCACAATCATCCTTTATGAGGGATGAAAAGGCCAAGACTTAGCATCCACTAAGTAGTGGCGTTGCCTCTGAAAAGTTCACTATTGTGCTTCTCCCATAAAAACCAAATATTGTGGTGAAGAAGAGAGAGTTCCAAACATGTTGAAGCTCCTTTGATTTGAATTGGTATGCTATCCATTTGCTAAGCATGAGTGGAACAAATTGTTTTGGTGGAAGCCTTTTGCCACACCCTCATGCAATGGGTTTCGTATAACCTGTGAGAAAGCGCACTAACTAAAGCAAGAGGTGGTTATAGTTATCATCATTGTTACAACAAAAGGGGCAGGTGGATGCCAAGATGACTCCCTTGGTCAGTAAACGAGTTGTTGTTGGGAGATGCTGGTGAAGGGACAACCAGGAAAACCACATTGCCCAGGGATGAGAGGAGGATGACCAAAGTGTCTTAATAGTGGGTTGGGGGCTGCCTCTGTGTCTATTGGAGCCCCAAGCATATTTGATTAAGAAACAACCATAAGAAGTATGCACCCAAACAAGGAAATCATGCTAGGTTGTAGTGGGACCTTGAAAGATTTGTTCTCCTCCCAAGCTCAAAAAAGAGAAGCAGAGGTTGTTGATGGAAGATCCCAACATTGAGGAGAACCACACAAGTAATTTGAGACGTGCCCAGAGGATTGTCCATCATGCCTACTAGATTGAAGTCAGAAATGTCATGAAGGCCTAGACCCCCTTCTTCCAATTTTAAGCAAACCGTCTTCCATTTGACAAGATGAAGGCCCTTTTCTTTGCAGAACGTGCCCAGATGAAATCCCGTTGTAGCCTCTTCATCATATTGCAAGTATGGCGCGACAAGCGAAAAAATAATACCCAAAATATTGCAGAGGAACCTATAATTGATTGAAGCAGCTGTAGACGGCTCACAGAAGGCAAATAGAGGGCCTCCCAAGACCCAATTTTTCCTATTATCTTACCAATAAGGCTGTGACAATGATTATCTTTTAAAGATCCTTTGGACAATGGCAGGTCTAGATATCTTATTGGAAGGAATGGATGACGATAGTCTCACAATTGGACAAGCATCCGACATAAGATATAAAAGCTGGAACCTTCTGCCTCTTTTTCATGGAATTCGTCCATGAAATCATAAATTGGCACTGATCCATGTTCTTTTTTGACTTTCGGTTTGTTTTGGTGCCAAGGTTTTGGCCTTTGACTAACCAAAGTTCACTCCCATCACTAACGGCAAATAGGGAAAATATGATTCTTTATTCACTCATGCAATAAATGTTACTTTAAAGCTATGCTAAGCTAAGCAGAAAGAAAACCACAACCCTTGAATTTGTATGATGAACTCTCTTTGCTATGGTTACTAAGGAGTCCTGCCTCTACAACTCACTCGCTGGAAACCGCAGTTTAAAACTGCGGACTCTACTTGGGATTTGCATTGGTCCATATTCGAATTAACTGGCCATGACTCATCCGAGTCTGAAAATGAATCAGCTGAGTTCATTAAAAAATAAAAGGGGACGTGACCACCGTGGCAGTCCTACACTTCTATTATAAGACTCAGTCAGGTCCTGATAGAATCCTATTCTGACATATCCCTTGTTGGATCAATGAGTTTTTTGAGCTGTTATGGAATCATATTTATGTTCTCAAATCGCTAGAACAATCTCCCTATGACTACTAAGTCAATTGCTGAGGGTAACTAAACGTTGTCCTTGTTAACTAATAGGTGGTGAAATTGATGAGGTTCTGTCAAATTGTTGATTCTCATTAATTTAATGCCATTGTCGTTGTTGCATCTGGAATTATATCAATAGCTTTTTGAATAGTCCTACTCCTGAGAAATTCATCAAGTTGTCATTCTTGCCATCCGATCACTACTGATTGAGAGAAGCTTGCCTTAAGTATTGCATTTGGAATGGAGGACTTCCACTGGTGGTAGTAAGCATGGATAAGATGGGTTTCATCATTCTTAAAGCTGTTGTAGCATTTGTAGCACACTTTAGACGTTTAGAGCCTCTAGGCATGGAGATTCATTCTTTAAGAGGGTGATGGACAATGATTGGCTTGAAGCACTGACCACTCAAAAGAACAACCTTCAAAGCATATATGTCCACCTTATATCTACTTCTGTTGCCCTAAATATTTTTGTTGTTCTCTGCTTTGATACCACTCTAATGTACAACGGTGGAAGATGATGCTAGTTGTAGAGTGGTGATGCAAGGAACCTTGAGGTGATTATTCATTGCTTTTTGCAAGGTTCAAAATCCTATAAAATTTCCTTATTACACATGATATATCTTTCTATTCAATGTATTCATTAATGTGTTAGACACTAATATTTTGCATATGGATAGGATGAGACTGCTTTTGTAAACACCTTCCCCAGATTTACCTGTCATATCGCTTTTCTTTGAGGTTGTGTTCATTTGGGTTAGGAGTGATTATTGGGTCAGTAAAATCTAGTGACCTATTGGGGGGAACCTGACAAGGGTGTAGGTCAACCCAACCTATCCCCCAATCCAAGTATTATATTCATATATACTTTTATATACAAAAAACCTTTATTTAAGGCATTGAACTTTGACTATAGAAGTACGGGGTGTCTTAAAACCCACTGGAAAAGGTTTTAGCAATGCTGGAAAATCCTCTAGTTGATCATCTTAACCCTGAGATACATGGATATGGGAAGAAAAATAAAGAAGAAGCTTTCAAGTCATAAAGTAGTGCATCTTATGCCCATTATTTGGAGTTCATTTTCAAGATTTTTGAGTGTTCACATATTACCCAATCTACACCATTTTGGATCTCTAAGCTTCATAATAAGGGATGGAAAGTTTCAGGTCGTTCACGGGTTTTTGACATCAAAGCTGCATCCTTTGGCTGGGTTTTACGGTGTCTTTTACTTTGATTGTTTAAGGTTGATGCCTTATATAAGCCTTACCCTTTATATATATACATATTATCATAAGTTTATCAGGATTCACGATGGGCTTTGGTAAAATTTTATGTTGGTTACCTACCTTACACAACCATGCCCCTTTATTCGAGCATGGGATG
>NW_006499751.1:6092814-6129497 GCF_000471905.2 Amborella trichopoda | reverse complement strand
TTACTATATATATATATATATATATATATATATATATATAGGGAGAGATTTCGCAATGCTTATGGGCAAAAATGAATAGTATTTTCGCCCAGAAGCTTGGCTTTTTTCAATTTTTTCTGATGGCGTGGATTAAAGAATGTCACGGATATATCATGTCTGTGGTTGTCCGTCAAGGACAACATGTCCATGTTGGGTTTTTTTCTAGTCAAAATTCACTAAAAATTGTACGGAAACCGCCACGGCTCCTGTCCATCAGTGGTGGTATTTTAGGCGCTATGTCTGTGATGGCGCAAAACACTGTAGCATGAAGGCGCAAGTGGGGATTGCGAGGCCCCAAGCATGGAAGTTCATGTATGTTGATACTCACATAAACAGCAAGTCCACTCGTACCATGGTGGACACTAGAGTCGCACACAACTGCAGACCAAGAGTCGCACACAACTGCATCCAACTAAATATTTTTATTCCTGTGGGGACAACTATGATCGTGGTACCTGCGGTAAAGTAGGCATGCATATCAATGTCTGAGCCCACATTAAACATATGATGAGCCCGAACAAGATATCTAGGAACACTTGTACCGGTCATGGCATAAATCTTGCTTAGATACCCGAAGACTGGTTTTCCCAAAAAAGTTGATACAATATGACTTACGATACCGGATCTAGGCGAAATGGGAATATACACCTCTCGATGACCGTAGAACCGAAGGAGATGCAAGTATAATATAGGGTCCCCCCCTCCAACGGGATCATAAAAGGTTTGATTAGTTAATAACATGGTAATTGCCCCAATTCACCGATATGCTTTTTTGAGGCTTTTCCCTATATATATATATATGTATATATAGATATATAGGATAAAGCTACCAAAGAGTGGTACCATAATGGATAGTAATATATGTGGAATCCCAGCCATCAGATCTTCATTGGGTTGTTCAAAATACATGTCACTATCTAAATTTTAATCATTTTTCTAGAAATCAAATCGAGATGAAATTTTGGGTGTATATACTTGACACCAACATGCACCATATAAAAATATAAAAAATTACTTTCAAGAATTTAAAATGATCAAATCAAGCCTATCATTTTTAAGGGATATGTTGGTTATTCTTTTTCTAAATGGCCTGGAGCACCGTCACTGTACATACTTGCCGTAGTAATTGGCCTTGATCTTAGAGCATCACTGAATTAGAAATCTAGTTGGCTATGGCAGTTGAGTTTACCTCAATCTATACCCAATATATTCAAACTTAGGGATCATAAAGCTCTCACAAATGAAAAATGTCTAAAAAGCTTGTCCTTAGACTCAACATCCGACTTGCACATAATGCACATACTTCATTGCCCTTCTCTGTCGGTGATCCATAATGAAAAATGGTCCCCATAGGTCAAGACTAACCAGAAAGAGGATACTAATCAATCACACCTAGTAAGATTAAGTAAAAAGATTGTGCTGAGAACTCCTCTTGGCCATTCTTAGTTTAGATCCTTCCATCTGCCGTCCTAAAGGGATGTAGATCTCGCCTCGGGTGGTTGTGAGCCCAGTAAGCTCCTTTACCTTAAAGTCGATAAGGTCTCATTTGAAGCTTGGGTCCTAGGGAACATCGTGTGACATCGTACGATGTTCCTGCTCTCACCATCGATAGGAAAGTTCTTTTTCATCAAAGATTAAAGAGAATGCAAAAAGAGAAGTCTAGGACCTATTTGGGGTTTCTGCAAAACAAATTTTTATGGATCTGGAGGTCAATTTGTTTCCTTCATCCGGGTGATATAATTGTAGGGACAATTTTCTGACATGTTCTGGTTATGGTTATTTGCCATGAAATTTGATTGGGCATTACTGCATTGGATTTTGCAGGTTGTTGACCATGTTTGCTTAGGTTCTTTAGGTGTTGAGAATATTCATCTTGAAAAAAAAATAGTTTTACAAGCTTTGGATCTGGCTCTTCGTGTTTGCTATTATGTGATACATATCATCACCATCGTTATAGCCCCTTTCTCAATTAATTGGTATCGGCTGCACAAAACCTGATCTGCCATTCTACTTTATTAAAGACCATACACTCAGTGAGGCTATGAGTCCCTATATCTTTTCGTATTACTTCCAACCACATCTTTTGGGGCATACCCCTTGCCCTTTTCAATCCTTCTGTTTATACTAACGCGCACCTCCTAATAGGTGTTGTACTAGGTCGGCGCCATACATGGCCAGCCCACCTAAGTATACTCTCTCTCATCTTTTCGCATATTGGTGCCACACCTAAACTTTTTCAAATATATTCATTTTGAATTCTATCCTTCTTGTCTTACCACTCATCCATCTTAACATCCTCATCTCCAACACTCATTTTATGGGTATATTGTTTTTTGTTCACTTAACATTCCGTCCCATGGAGCATAGCTGGTCTCACAGCTGTCCTATAGAACTTGTCCTTCAGCTTTATTGGTATGTGGCAATCACATGAAATTCCAGTTGCACATCTCCATTTTGCTCACCCTGCTCTAATTTTGTGTGTGACATCTTCCTCAATCTCTCAATTTTCTTGGATTATCGACTCAAGATATTGAAAGTGTGGTCGTTTTTGTACTTCTTGATTGTCAGTCTTAACGACTTCCTCGTCTCTACTCCTATTATTACTAAACTTGCATTCCATATATTGTCTCTGTCAGGCTAATTTTAAAACCATTGGATTCTAGAACATCCTTCCAAAGTTCTAACTTTGTGTTGACGTAGTTTCGGGTCTCATTGATTAACACTATGTCATCTATGAACAACATGCACCACGATACCTCATCATGTAGGCTCCTAGTTAAGTCATTCATAACTAAGACAAAGAGGTACGGGCTCAATGCTGACCCTTAATATAGATCTATCGTCACGGAAAACTTACTCGTATCTCCACTAGTTCATAATCTAATTAGCGCTCCATCGTACTAGGTGATACACATGCATTTATTATTTTGTTTAATGAAATTATATGCATAAAAGTTAGAAGAAAATAGATGGTGGTTCAGTTCTTAGTGGTAGCATTAATGTGCTTTTATTTCATGAGTATCTTGCACCATGTATGGGTAGACTGAGCGTATTTATATGAGAATTTAACATGTGCATTCCGCACAGACAATTGGTTATGTGCCAATATAGTTTGTGATCAGAAGTGAATAATTGAGGGGCTTTAATGTGGCATTGTTGAAATCTGTTTCATTCACATGCAAGTAGGATCAGTGTTTCAAAAAGCGCTAGGCGACACCTAGGCGGTTAGGAGGGCCAGGCCGCCCAGGGCCTAGGCGGGCACCCAGAACTTGGGCGGCCGAGTTTGGTTTTTCTCTCTCTAAAATAGACTCTAATGGGTTTTAGGTTCATTTGAAACCTTAAACCCACAATTTTCACCTTTAGTATTAAAAAATATGACCTAAAATGACCCAAAAATGGCCTCAACGAGAGGTACTTTCGCCCCTGGGCGGGTGCAGGCCCTAGGCGGCTGCCTAGGCGGTTTTAGGCGGGCGCTCGAGGATACCCGCCTAATTTGATTGCCTAGGCCTAGGCGATGCGCCGAAGCCTTTTGGACCGTCTAGGCGGCCGCCCAAGTGCTGGGCGGTCCACTTTTTGAAACACTGAGTAGGATCCAAATGCTGCTACTATTGATCTATTTCCATGGAAATAGTTGGACGTAGTTCCTTTTTGTTACAACAATACATTTATTTCATGATTTCCTTATTTGTTGAGATTGTGAACAAAAGAAGAATGCGTGATTTATGTCAATGCATTTATGTCAATATATGTAGGTATTCAGCCCCAATAAAGGCTATTGTAGAGTACGCCAAAACCAAAGGAGGTGAAATTGTGCATTCCACGGTATGAAAAATAACATCTTTTTTGATGTTATTTATTATGGTTACATGGATGTTTTGACGTGCTGATTGATCTCTTTTATGATCATGTTTTACAAGAGAAATGGTTTTGACCTAATCTCTATATTTGTAGATAACTATTGGATACTTGCCAATAATGCTACGCAGTTGCCAGTGCGTTTTGAGTGGAAAAGATGAAGATGAACTTGCGGAACTAGGTTTGTAAGGCTTTTCATGTTTTTTTTTTTGATGCCCATACATTTTCATTTCCTTTACTTTGTGTTGTTATATTGTGTTCAGAATGCGTATTGTTATATGCTCTTACAGGTGAATGCCCCCTGGACCCTGGTGGTTATTTCATTGTTAAAGGATCAGAGAAGGTTATATTTAAACTCAATTATTTTATGGTCGTAGGGACTACTTTGTTTTGAGTGGCAGAAAGTACATGCTATGTCCTTGGAAGTTTTATTGCTTTTTTTGTTACTGCATTGGTCATTATTTTGTGGACGTCATTTGTGTCTTCCCTTTCTTGTTGCCTCATCTGCTAGCATGTATTGTGTGTCAATGTATATTGATAGTTGTCACGAAACACACTTGTGCCTTATCTACTTTTGCTACATTTGATGTTTGTGCATTGGCAAATGAGCTATGATGTTTGAATTGCTACTGTAAAAACTGCCTGATAATTTTCTAGTATTGTACGCAATGGAGAGAACTTTAATATTGATCTAATACTTCTTGGGATTTCTTTATCATGACGTAGGAACTCTTAAGATGCTTGATACATATTGGTAGAGCAGCTGGAAACTAAGATACTTGCATAGTATCAAATATCATTTGACACTTAAATGGGAATGCCAATCCCTACAACAACACCTAGTGCTCCTAGGAATTAGCATACTATATTTTATAACGTTATATATATAAATGTAAAACACAAAATGGATTAATTGTTAAAGATTACAGGGTTCTCTTGTTTCCTTATTGTTTATTGTTCGAGGGATATTTAGGCTCCTTTCCATGTCAGGGGTATTCTAGTCAAATTTTTTCTTTATATTCGTTAATAAGATCATTATCTGTTCAGTTCTAGTATTGTAGAGAGACTTTTTTTCTTTTCCAAGTTAACATGGTATCAATGAAACCTAGGGTTTCCTCTTTTTCTCAGTTTGTGTGCCAATAACTTGGAGTGGTTAATTGAATATCCACATCATAATTCTTATTTGTTAGGTCGAGTTCTCCTGCCGCGATTGAGAGTAAGTTTACCTTTCCTTCTTCCTAATTTGATTTCTGGGGTTAGAGTTTGGAGTTCCTCACACTTTTACCTCGGTCTTCAGATCTGTATCTCGTGCAAATAAAAATCATTCGCCTTTGTTAAATAATTGTTAATTCTTATATTCTTGCTTTATCTTGGGGTTTAGATCTAGGATTTCTTATTTTTACTCGATTTAAGGTTAATGACCCATTTTGTTACCTAACAATGTCAGTGGCCTGTGAATAAGGTTGTTTACCTAAATTTATTCATGTTAATATTGCATACTTTGGCCATATTTTGGGATTTAAAATCGGGGTTTCTGGAAATTTGGGGATCCTAAATTGATCTAAGGTTTCATTCTGGAAATTTACCCATTTCGCATTTACAATGAATAGCTCTCATTCTGTTATTGTTCATTTTGGCCATTTGGCCTATTTTGTTTTTGGGTCTAGGTTTTTCGTCATCATATTAAAATTCTGATGTTCAATATTTTTTGACTTGGGCTGAAATTTTCAAATTCAACCCTCAAAGGGTGTGCCCAAATTGCTCAATTGGGTTTACATACCTGCCGAGTGCATATTATTCTTGGCTGTGATGGCAGCCTCACCTCCCCCCGTTATCAAACTTGATGGCTCAAACTACACATCATGGTCATTTTTTATGACAAATTTCCTCTCTGGAAAAGTACGGGGCTAAGATGGGTCAGTCAAGAAACCCCTATTTGAACCCGAATGAGTGGTGTTTTACGAAGCCAAGATGTTGACTTGGATTGCAAACTTGGTGGATCCGCATTATAGTCCAACTCACCAAATATCACACAGCTTTTTGTTACTTGCGTTAACTCTGTGCAGTCTAACTCTACTCAGGCGTATCATATTGAAGGTGTGATTCGGGCAGCTAGAATGGGGGATTGTTCTGTCCAGGAGTTCTATTCACTCTTGTCCCTTGGATCTTTGATTCAGGGTCTTTCTATCATATGACCTCAGATTACTCTCTTTTGTTACATTGTTCCACACCCTCATCACCTGTAGATACTGTCGATTGATCCCCTTTGGCCATTGCCTGTGTTGGGTCTGTTGATTCTAGCTCCTATTCTTCTAGTTGATGTATTATTTTGAATGTCTTGCACGTCCCTCGTCGTCATGTTAATCTGCTCTCTATCAGTTAGCTTGCTAACATTGGTTATGATAGCACTTATTTTCATCCAGCTGTGTTGTGCAGGATCAATACTCAGGGCAAATAAATGGGGTGGGCCGTACGATTGTTCACCTCTATTATCTTGAGCATGTTTACATTCCCAACCATGGTATTGTGATTTCGCCGAGTAGCTCCAAACTTTATACAACTTGGGGCAGATAAATTTTTTTTTTTAAATAAAAAAATGTACAAAATAGGTAAATGTTGTATAATTTTTCTTACATGATTTGGATGTTTTTAACCATAATCCCTATTTTATATTTTCCTTTTTTTGGATTTTTGTAAAATCTCCCATCTATAAAATCAGCTTTTTTTAGATCCATTTTATATACTTTTTAAAGCTTTTCTGGACTTTTTAAGGATGCTTTTACGTTTATTGTACTTCTACAACCTTCATTTTATTTTTTGATATTTTTATTTTTAAACTTTTCTAGGGCTGTTTTGCCTCCTACATGACTTCGGTGAGTCCCTTCGGACCCCGAGTTTTTGTTCTCAATATACTATCTTCATCAGCAGATTGTCAGCTCTTAGTTTTCCTTGTTCTACATCTCCATTTTCTTTATGGCATTGTAGACTAGGTCATATATCTAATCTAGACGCCATTATATGTCTTTTATTTCGATTTACTACAATTTTAAAGTGATAAATAATGAAGTTCTATAAGGTTTTTAGTTTTCTAATCCTAATT
This sequence comes from Amborella trichopoda, assembly GCF_000471905.2. The sequence continues at coordinate 6,122,503 of NW_006499751.1, read as the reverse complement.
AGTCTAGAAGTCGATATGGTCAAATATTACGGGGATAGAGTTCCTATATACCTCCCTAAATCATAAATGCTGATGTGTTGGATGGATGGCACAAATTTATTTTCTCTTACCTCACAGATTTCCAAGATTCTTATTAGTCAAGGTAAATCATTAGGCATACCTAAAGGTCTTGAGGTATATAAGGAGGTGAACTCCCTCTCATTACATACAATTGGAAACCTCTCTCCCCCAAATTCCCTCTCCTCCAACCCCAAATTCTCTCTCTCTCTCTCTCTCTCTCTCTCTCTCTCTCTCTCTCTCCCTCCCCCCTCCCCTCAAGGTGGCACGCCATCCTATAAGAAAATAAAAATGGGGGATTACACACCTGCCGCTAATTAGGATTTGAAGAGAGGGCAAGCTTAGCCCAAGAAAAGGGGGGTGCCTTGAGGCTTGCCCTAATTTTTTACTAAGGGGTTCTAACAAAACCCTAATAGTTTCTTATGCTCTCTGAAACCCTGGTTTTAAGAGGTATTTCCCAAGGAAGCATCTCGGCTCTAAAAATTCAGCAAAATCAATAGGATCGAAGTGCGTCATCAGTTAGAAAATCGGGTATGGGATATATTATGTCCTATGGGGGTGACCCTAGGTATAATCCAGTATGTTTTCGAGGCTATTTAGTTTTATTTTTCAGTCATATTTGCATGTTTGTTCTGAATTTCCAGGAGCATTGTTTGTACCTAATTTGTTAATGGAAGTTTGGTTTCTATTCTTAGATTGTGTTTTATTTATTTTGAAAGTAAAAGGAAATGTCCTAAGTTATATTTAGGGCTTTGACTTTCATGTACAGCAGTGTATTATGGCACTTGTAAGTGGAATTCATACTCAATAATAAAGAAAAGAAGAAACCATCCTTGCCATTATGGAAACTAAATGACCGGCCCCCACCCTGCAACTCATTCGCCAGGTTTGGGGCCGCTGCCCATGCCAGTGGCTATCTATTGCTGCGGCTGGAGCTTCTGGTGGAACTCAGCAGAACATGCTCTAGTTTTGTCTCACTTAGGGGAGTTTTCGATAAATGCAATACTCACAAGGATCTCGGATGGGCTCCCCTGGAAATTCACAGCAGTTTACAGTCCCAACACAGTTTCCCTTAGAGCTACGCTTTGGGAAGAACTGGATCTTGTGGCCAGCCTCCCCCACCTAGTGTGGTGCCTCGGGGGAGATTTCGATTACTAGATGGTCCCATTAGAGTAACTACAACTCTAATATTTCATAGGGAATGCTGGATTTTTTCCAACTTCATCTCTCGAAATGAACTCTTGGACCAGGGCAACCTCTTCACGTGGTCTGACCACTCCTCTCAGCCCACCCTATCCAAACTTAACAAGTTCCTAACCTCTCTGCTATGGGACGACGTTTTCCTAGTTTCCCATGCAATGGCTCCTCCCAAACCTACTTCTGATCACTACCGCATTCTGCTCCATACCCAATCAACTCACAGGGGGTCCAAACCCTTCCAGTTTGAGCTTGCTTGGTTGGAAGGGTCTTCTTTGTCCTCTCTCATCCTCCAGTGTTGGGACTTCTCCTCACCTTTAGAACCCAACTTAAACTAGACTACTTCTCAACCCTTAAAAAAGAAGAGATTTTCTGGTACTAGAGTTCTAGGGTCAAATGGCTACGCTATGGTGACCACAATACTGCCTATTTCCACGGAATAGCTAGCTGTCAGCATCGGTAGAACTCCATCTCCACTCTTAAGGTTGGAATTACATTATTGGATCAACCATCCGAGAAAGAAGCAACTATCCTCTCATGTTATCGCTTCCTCTATTCGGCTCCTACGTAGGACGGGGGACCTTCTATTCCATCGTCCTAATCTTTGGTCCAAGTGGATGGAGGGGCCCTTCTCAGAGCAGGAAATTCTGGACGCCATAGCGGACTTGGGCAAAGATAAAGCCTCAAGCTAGGATGGCTTTCCTTTAGCCCCCTTCAAGATCTTCTGGGCTACATTTAAGCCCAATTTCCTCAAGTTCTTTGATGAATTCTTCCATCGGGGCATCCTTCACAATGCGATGAATGCGACTTTCATCGCCTTGGTACTCAAAGTTGAAGGGGCTGAGGAACTCAAGGATTTCAGCCCATTAGTTTGGTCAACGCAACTTATAAAATTTTATCCAAAGTGCTGGCCACTGGGCTTTAAGAGATGCTACCCTTTGTGATTTCCTTAAATCAGAGTGCTGTCATAAAAGAAAGGCGGATCTTTGATGGGGTCCTTGTGGTTCACAAGATACACTCTAGACATCTTGCCAAAACACCTGGTCTTTTCTTTAAGATTGATTGGGAAAAACCTATGATCACGTCGACTAGTTAATCTTGGACGAGACAATGGCGAGGATGGGGTTTGGGGACTGCTGGAGAAAGTGGATGAGGGGCTGTTACGCCCATCCCTACTTCTTTGTGCTGATCAGTGGTACACCAAGAGCTTTCTTCCCCTCATCCAGGGGCCCAAGGCAAGGAGATCTTCTCTCCTCTTTCCTCTTTGCAACCTCAGCCGAGGTATTCAGCCAATCTATCTCTCGAATGTATCAGTTCGACCTTTTTGGGTTCAAAAGCAGTCTGAGTGGCGTTACTGTAACTCATTTACAATATGCCAATGATAATTTGGTGTCATTGGTGCAGTACCTCATGAAATCGAGTACTGGCGCCTCTTCCTTAAGTATTTCGATTACGCCAAATATCTTTACTAAAGCTGTTGGACAATATAGATTACAAAATATCACAAGCAAGCTGGGTATGATGCAATCTATGCACTAGCTTGATGGGGAGTGCTGGAAATAATTAATTATTTTTTTGCTTTGGGGTATTAATGTCTTTTCTTGTTGTATGGGGAAAATATCCAAGCAAGCTGGGTATGATTGAATCTATGCACTACCATGCTACAAATGATAGTATGGGGAAACAATTCCCATTCTTGCATTCTATCCTTTGTGCTGAAACCGAATTACTTTTTTAAGTGCAATGTTCCAATTAATCTTAAAATTCCTTATATGTTAATTTGGTTTGAGGCTGTTGATGCAGTTGCAGATCATGCGGAATAGTTAAGTGACATAATGTCTAGTTTTCTTTGCCTCTAGGGTACATTGTATGATACTAATTGAGGTCCTCCACCGATTTAGGCAACCCCGGGACACCTTGTACCAGTTTACAAAAAAATTCCAATTCTGTAAGTAGAGGGACAATGCAACATTCGGTAGTCCATCATTTTTTCTACTTTGCAGCACAATAATATGTCTAGGGTAAAAGGCATAGCTCAACTGGAATTGTAGTTGCAACCTTGAGGTTGTCAGCTAATATCTAGGATACCTCACTTCTTCCTCCAACTTCCAAACAATCCTCCCACCAAAAAAAAAAAGGAAAAAAAAAATGAAGGAAAAATTCATGAAGGTTTATAGATTTTTCCATTTTCCCACTTTATTTTGTGGATGTAGTTCATTGTAAGGAACATGTCATCAGTAGCGAACCAGTCAAAGAACTTGAATTTTAGACAAGCCTGACATTGCATTCCATGCATTTGGACCTCAAATGTCTTTAATGATAATTTTCTTCAATATGGCATTTTCATGAGTGATGATCAAATTATACTCTTGGAACATATATGTAAAGTTTTCTACATGTATATCGATTGTTACATTATGCACATAGACTGTTACAAAGATTTAATGAAATACTGCTATATGTAAAAAAAGTAGTAGTTGTCACATACATAAAAAAGTAGTAGTTGTCATATACATAAATTGTACTTTTCTCCCTTGTCAGGTTCAATGTCTTACCAATACTGTACAGTTAAAACTTCATTTTTTTGTTTACTTCTTTACAGTTTGGTCCAAATTTCTCTTAACTTCCACATTGTGCTTTTCTGTCCTTTGTGTTTCCTTAATGTCAAGCTCATGATTCTTCAGGTGATTTTGATTCAGGAACAACTTTCAAAAAATCGTATTATAATCGAAACAGATGGTAAGGGAAGGTATGGAAATTGGAATAAGCTTTAGCCAATTATCATTGCAAATGTTGTTTGTATGTGTTGAAAATGATGCTACATTACCATTGTTCCGCTTTTTATTTGGTTTCTAAAATGGGCCCTCTCCTGTATTTTACTATACTTCATCTCTGAATTGAATTATCATGCACGTTTTTGTCATTGTTAGTTTGGAATGATGATATAGGAGCACTTCTCTTGGTATGTCTATTTAAAGGGTCATGTTGCACCCAACTCTTTCTTGCATTTCCTACTTGTGGTTTTTTTGATGAGAGATAGTATTTACATTAAAAAAACACTGCATCTTGGGAAAAGAACATCAAATACGTAATCACTTTTTTGGACTTCCTTTGTGCAAAGAAATTTCCCTTTTCTACCCCGCAGGTCAGCCATGCAATATGTGAAATGGTTGCCTTATTACAATTAATTATGACTAAGTCTCATGCATCCTTGTATGCTCGAAGTGATCCTAAATGTACTAACCACAAGGGCTGGCAATGGACCTGATGGCCTAGTTGTCCCGGCCTAAAAAAAGTAGGCCGGGCTAGGGCCAATACTGGCCTGGTTTAGCCTGGCCCAGCCCTCTTTTTTTATTTTTTATTTTTTTATTTGTTTTTCATTTGCTTTTGGCCGTGCCCGCCCCTATGGGGAGAAGGGCCGGGCCAGGGCCAAAGTTGTCCAGGCCTGGGCCTGACCCGTTGACACCCTTACTAATCACCATAAGAAAAGGTTGAAACAATTTTAACTAACTCCAAGTGTGGGGCATTCATTGAGTCCAACTAGTAGAGCATTTCGATATATTCAATGCTGATCCTCTCGCCGAAGGTCCCAATAATACATAAACTAGTATTTTTGTTGTCATTGAATATCCTCAATTTGCATGGCCTTATATGTCCCAGCAAAAACTGGGTCGCGAAAATGAATTTAAAATTTCATGAATGTGGTATGTGGCAGATTTTTCACTTGACTGCCTAAATGATCTTTGTATATGCTCTCATACAGTGGCCTACCTCCTCTCTACAATGACAACTCTCATAATAGGTACCCAAATCTGTTTTCAGTAAACCTTCTTATCTTTAAAAACTTTGAAACATCCGCCCTTGTATGCTCCCATGCCATCTCACCTTGTCATCTAGATGTGTTTTCATATTGAGCACCTGTTAATCCATTACTCGGGCTTGATTTCAATTATTCTTTTGTGCTTGTTGATATATGAGAAATGTATATAGAGGCATTGCTCAGCATTGTTAGACGTTGACAAGTACTGGAGGTTTGTAGGCTGTGGAGTGCCCATTGAAAATAGTATCGTAGAGAATCTTTTCGACATTTGGCTCATAATAGATTATTTTCTATTCAATAGATCTATGTATGGCAATTTACTGGGAAGACTTATTGAACCTTTGCCGAGGGTTACCCGATTAGGACTTAGCGCACCCTAAACCCATTTACTGAACTGATGGTGAACTCTGATCCTTTGGCCTTGCTGAATCCTTTGAACTGAAAGCATCTCAGGCAATAATGCCTTTCTGTAGGGTTGCTTCTCGATTACAAGGGGGATTCTCTTTATGCACACGTACATATGCCTTTCTGTAGGGTTTTACCATAATGCAGCTGTCATATGTACATGCTCTCTGGAGGTTTGTTGAGTATTTGGCTGTTGCTTTCACATGCCCACAACCGCACGCAAAAATCTCAGTGGCTTTCTGTCTTAAAATCATCATCTCAGGGCATTTCTCTGACCTCAATAAGGGATGACCATCCAGAAAGCCCTCCACGATAGTATCTATTGCCTAGGGAAAGGGTTTTGGATATGACCTGGGCCATAGACTGCCCAACCCTAGGTCAATCAACCAACATACATTCCTATTGAAGTGTGCAATTCACCATATTTATTTATTTTTATAGTCTCTTATGTGCTTTAAAGGCCACAAACCCCCACAAAATCAATATGGTGTTGGTGTTCCCTAGTGGATGTAGTCCATTAGGAAGAACATCTGGGGAGATGTCTTCAACTCCTCAAGAAGGAGCGTGAACTCACTTGGCACACTTGTGGGCTCAACTTCCTCTTTAGCCACCAAAGCGTACATAACTCCACTCTCATTACTTTCTTCGTAAAGCATAGACAAGGTAAGAAAGCTATAGCCTTCATCTTGACCAAATTTCGGAGCAATTTCCTTCTTGCTAGGCAGGAATATCACTTCCACATTTCCCATTCAGAAAATGTAAGTGTCTTTGCAACCATCATGTATTATACACTTGTCAAATTGCCATTGTCGATCGAGATGTATGTGAGATATGTCCATAGGAACAATGTCACACCATACTTTATCTTTATATCTCTTTCTCATAGGAAAAGAAACAAGGCAATGGGAGAGACTTTTACCTCGTTGCCTTTCTTGTAACATGCAATGCGATACAACTGGGGATTCAGCTTGGTTTTCAGTTTGAGCTTGTCCACCACTTGTTATGAGGCTGTTCTCACAACTACCTCCATCAATTACAATGGTGCATACCCTGCACTCGCTTTGCATCAGGTCTTAAAATTGCTTGACTGAGGCCAATCTTCATCCAGCTAGCCTTGGGAGTGTTAGAACTTGGCTGATAACCCAGCTTTCGCGCACCTCGGGCTCAATCTCTTTATGTATTAGCTCAGGATCTTCATCATAGATGGGTCCAGAACTGTCCCCAATAATAGCCCACCATTCTCGTGAGAGTGACTCGTGGCTCAAATTACCTCTGGGGAAACTCACTTGAAAGGCGACCTGTTTGGCCACCCTTGAAGCAAGGTATAGGCTTATGGTGCGGTGTAGAGGCCTGCTCAAGAGGGGCTGAACAACCATGGACAGAAGTGGGGTTCTTAGTAAACTCCTTTGCTCCCTTGGTGTTTGAGCCACCACTTTTGGATGTTTTGCTCTTAAAAGAGCAATCAGTATTAGTGAATCGTCTAATTGACAAGCGTCATCGATCTTCCACCGAGAATGCATGTCCACCTCATCTCTAATGGCTTGTCGCAAGCTACCGAGATACCTAGAAACGGCCTGCTCCTCTGTTTCTTGTATGTCATTTCTTACCATGAGCTTGTAAAACAATTCAGTGTATTTTGCCACTCTCTTAGTCTCTTGCCAGATGCTATTGAATTGGGGGAAGCGAACCAGCGAGCAATCAATTGGCAGGAACTTCTTCTTCATCTTAGACCTCATCTTTTCCCAAGAGGCTACCATAGGCTTCCCTTTTCAAAGGTGAGGCTCCTGGATTTGATCTTACCATGCCAAGGCACAGCCATGTAATCTTTAGTGGCTACAAGCTTTCATGAAACCCCTTATGGGTTTTTTTATAGTCGATGAACTTCTAAACGGCGCTGGGCCAATCTTGAAAAATTTCGCGATGTAGCTGTCCATGGAACTCTAGTATGTCAACTTTGATAGAATCTCTATCAAATCTAAGGCTGTCCTTCCTCACCTCCTTACGCCAACGCCGTTTTGTGAAGGGGTTTACCTCAGAGTTGTCATTAGAGGAGTCTCATCTAGACTCAAGCGCATTTAAACACTCAAGTTGTGCAGTCAAATGAAGAACTTAGGTGATGCAACTGCATCAACTCGTTATTCCTTGCATTGTTCCCCAAAAAGTTGCTGAGTCCTCTACCTCTAGCCCCTCTTTGCGCCATGAAGAAGACTATTTCTAAGAAACAAGGGGCCTTCTAATTGGTACCAGTGAGCTTTGATACCAAATAAATACGGGAAAACGGTCCAACAAACTAGAGAGAGAGAACAAGCAAAATATGAGAAAAAGAATTCAGTCAGCTGGAAGTTTCTCTTGTATATAATAGCTCTAGATATTGTGATGCGGACATGACAATATATCCAAAGGAGAGAAACCGGCTATCGGCTGTTACGCCTTCATTATGTTGAATTCAATCAGCTGGAAGTTTAAAAATATAATATAATTGTGTGATTCAGTGCTTAAGTAGGACAGCCTCAACAACTAGTAGCAAACATATGGGGCTCAATCACTTCATAAAGAAATTGGGGTCTAAATTCTTGAGCCCATAATATTGCTTTGTGACAAATAGTGTGTGATTCTTCTTGAATGCAACTCTAACTCCCGAGTGATATGGTTCTTTATCCTTAGAGATGTCCAATCTAGATTCCATTAGATTGGAACACAAGGATCACCATATTTTGCATCCTGATTCCCCGTGATCCTCCAAAACGAATGCTACATCTTTCTTTGCTTATTTAGTAACCAATAGTAAAAAGAGAATTATTTCATCTATATGTAGTTTTGGGTTATATTTTCCTGCATATAGCTATTCAATGAAATAATTGCATCAGTGCAGCTTGGGTTTTGTACTTGAAGCTATGAAGGTCATAATTTATTTAGTGAGTTGATTTATCTACTATATTAATATGGTGAACTATGTTGAAGTGGAGTGAGGTTGAGAATTATACTCTCCCTCTACAACCCAAGAAGGATTCACTGGTCTGGATTCATTCTGCTGATGTATTATTCTCTATTAAAAGGGCATGGGATTTTATTAGGCATCAAGGCTCTTCACAATCTATTTTTCGTGCGCTTGGGTCCTCCAAATGCCACCCAAGGGTGAAATGGTTCTCATGGCTGGCCTTACATGATCGATTGCCCACTTCATTCTTATTACAGCAGCGAGGTATGCAACTGGACTGTTTATGTCCCTTTTGTAGTAACCATGATGATAGTCTTTTTCATCTATTATTACAATGTGCCTTTGCACTGGGTGTATGGAGATCACTCGCTTGGAGATGTGGAAAACGGTTTGTCCTCGGTACCTCTGTCCCTGATTTACTTAGGTAGTGGTTACTTTTCAGGTTTAAATCACATGGACTTTGTAATGTTTGGTCTTCTATCTTTTTTATTGCCATTTGGTTTCTATGGGCAGAACGCAAGTGAAGAGCCTTTGAGTCAAGACCCACCAGGAGAGAGCTTATTCTGAAAAGGATTACCCTACATGTTCAGGCACTAGCAGAAGTTAAGAAGTGGTCTTTTTATTTATCAGAAAAAGCCATCATTGGTAACCTTCAAATAACTTGGCAACAGTAGAGGGCTGAATCCTTTACTTTGGTAGCGTAGTCTTTCCTGAGACTCATAATTATAAACTCAATATTGATGGTGCTTCCTTGAGAAATCCAGTTCTAGCAGGTAGTGGTGGAGTTATCAGGAACAGTGAGGGTGGTTTTATTGCTGCTTTCGCAAAGCATTTTGGTTTTGCTTCTAATAACCGTGCAGAATTCTTGGCATTTGAGGAAGGAGTTCAATTGGAAATTCAAAGCAATTGCTTTCTAATTCAGATTGAAAGTGATTCTGCCTTGCTTGTAAATTTTATTCAGAATCGATGCAATGCTCCATGGAGGCTAAAGACCATTGGAGACTATTTTTTTGCACCAAACTGTCTTCTCATTGGTGGTCCAGTACACATGTTTTTCGTGAGGCTAACATGGTTGCTGATGCCCTAGCTAAGAGGGCAGTTGCTGGCCCTGGTGGTACTGACTGGCGCCATAGACCACCAGATTTCTTTCCTCTCTTTTATTGCATGATCTGGCTTAATTGCCCTACCATAGGGTTGTATCTTAATTGTTTTTATCTGCTATTTTATTAATGAAAAAAAGGGTAGGGGGCCTTCTCTCCCACTGACTTACCCTAAAAAAAGAAGGCTCTAAAAGGGCAAGTGGAAGACCTAGAAGCACTTGAATGGAAGTAGTAAGAAGAGATATAGTGCCTTATGGTTTGACTGAGTGTATGTCCCTTGATAGAGCGGAGTGGTAGAACATGATTCGTGTAGCCAGCTCCAAATAGTTGGGATAAAGCTTTGATGATGATGATTAATATAATGAATTATGGAGTAATTCAAAGTTAATTTATTTGACAGAATTACATATTGACGGTGGGAACTACCTGTAAAGCGAGGGAACCCTATTTAAACTTAGACAAGTATCTTGTTTTTGAATTAAATGGAGCTCGCTCCTTATCCCTTACTCCATACTATGTTGGATCATTTTTCCTATTGCACTCTCAAGTTAAGAAACTCAACAAGTTGTGCTTGTGTACTTTGTTTTCAAATCAGAGGATCTTGCTCCCCAATATTATCATAATTGATCCTATCTTATAAAGGAACTCGATCCCCAACACATGGACTGTTTTCCTTACGCTTGAGGCTGTATGGACATCGGTCCCAAACATAAGGATGTTTGGGGTAATTTCGATCCATCGATCCCACCCTGGATCTCGGAACCATTTGTAATCCCATCCACACCAACTATTCTCATTATGTACTGAATGACCTGGCTAATATTAAGGATGATGTGTGAAAAATTACCATAATGCCTTCCTAACACCATGGCTGTCCATTCCCAGGTGTAGAATAGAGCATGATACAAGGCATTCTAGTTGGATGCCACCCATAGATGGTTAGAATTTAATGTACATGGGATATATATTGTTTACATTTTTTGGATTGCTGCTTTAGTAGTGCGTCTCAATCAAATGAAGCCATAACGAATGCATTTTTACAAAGGTTCTCATGGGCATCATCTCACTATCAACCCAAGGTATTTCACTATCAACTTGAGGTGAAAGTTGACTGTATATGCAGGGAAGCTAATGAGATGGTGGATCTCTTGAAAAGGGAAGTGGTCTCCAAAATGCATATTGTAGTTACAAAGTTTAATGTAATGGTTCCAACTATTATGGAACTCAATTTTGTATAGGAATCTATACACTTACATCCTTTTTTTGAGTAATAAAATCTAGTTAACAATTAAAAAAAAAAGAAAATAATTAATAATATAGTACTTACTAAGATGATGATTTTGGTAGAATTATTATCATGTAGTGTGTGTGTGTGTCTTTACCAATCCTTTTCCTTTTTTCGAGTCTTGAACTTTCTTGTATTGTTAGGATATTTGGATTCCCAATTGATCCCTTTTGAGTTACACATTCAATCTCCTAACCTTTGAATGTTAGAGGTATCACTAATACTTTTTCTAGAGTTAACTCTTTATATGTTCTCGTTTCCTAAATTGATATTTTTAATGTTTCTACAATATCATATCCTCTGGTTTGAACATGTTGGACGTGATATCCACGCCCATTTCTTTTCTGGACTTTGGGAAACGAAAAGTCATCTCTCCTCTTCCTCTACAACCTTATTTCTATCTTCAAAGGAGAGTAGTCAAGTTTGATGCTGATGCATTAGCCATAAAGGATGTATTGTGCGATTCTATTCCAATTCTTGCTGTCCTATAGGTTTTGAGATGCTGCCTTGGCATCTCAGGTGGCCACGCTTGTGTTCCTCTCATCATTATCATCATCATCATCATCCTCGCCTTTTCTCAATTAATTGAGGTCGGCTATATGAATCCTGGTTTGCCATTCTGCTCTATTATGAGCCATACCCTCAGTGAGGCTAAAAGTCCTCACATCTTTTCGGACTACTTCCAACCATGTCCTTTTGGGCCTACCATTTACCCCTCGCAATCCTTCCACTTGAACGCTTATTGCTCCTCTATGGCTTGGTTTTTAATAAATTAATAGACTTAGTGAAGACTAACTTGCAAATATATTTGCCAAGGCAATCTGATGAATTTCATAGGCTACAAGTGTGTGTGTGTGTGTGTTTGTGTGAAAGAGAGAGAGAGATGGTTTATATGGTGTGTGTCAAGTAATCTTTTGAATATGCATTTTTATGTTATAAATTATAGGAAAATGTTTTTGCTTTGTTCATTGTCAATTTAATGCAGGCACTATGAAGTTTTTGATTTGATAAAAGACACGACATGTTGATGTTTTGGTTGTTTTCTCTCTTGGTCCAGTGTTGTAGCTACAGTTACTTCTGTTACAAACGAGACAAAAAGTAAGACAAATATCGTCTTGAAAAAAGAGAAGATTTATTTAAAGCTCAATGTGTTTATCGAAGATGTACGTATATGCATGCCATGGAATTTTCTTAAGAGTCCTGCATGTTATTCATCATGATTTATTCAATCTTCATGTTCTCTTATAGGTTCCGATAATAGTGATCTTGAAGGCAATGGGGATGGAAAGTGACCAAGAGATTGTACAAATGCTTGGCAGGGATCCAAGATTCGGAAGCATTCTTTTACCGTCCTTGCAGGTACCTTGCAGATTTCAGTCTCTCAAAATTTTTAGTAAACATGTTCTTTGATAAAGAAATCCTGTTGAAAGAGATTCGTTTGGAATGGGAGCCTAATAGCTGAATTAGTAGCAAATGGATGTGAGATTCATTGACATCGATGAGTTTATTATGTCTTTGTAAGAAGTGGATCCTAATTGGATATGTTTTTTTCACATGGGAAACTGTCTCAACTTATTTCTCTCAAGGACTCTCATTGTAATCAAAACCTGTTTGACTCATGCATATGATATCCTGTCATGCACTTTTGACACTTAAAAATACAGCTCAAGAAGCATGTTTGGTGTGAGATTCTATAGAGGATATCTCAAGAAGCATATTTGGAGTGAGATTCTGTTGTTATGATCGCATGTTTTATGTCGAAGTGTGCCATTAAAACATCATCGCCTACCTCTAAGTTCTTACTTGGACTATTAGGTGCTTATGGTGATTTGTCATGTAATGATTACTTTGAGTTGTGTGCCCTTGTACTTAAATTATGTATGAACATTATCAAATGTTATAAGTTAGATTACAAGTGAAAATTTTTGTTACTGTTATATCTCCACCATAGTCGTTAGCTATTCTTGGGCCACTTCTCTTTTCCCTTGTGTTCTATATGTTAATTAGAATGTGAGATTTTCTTTAATTTGTACATTTATTGGAAAGCAGTTATAGACACTTATAGCAAATAAAACTGTCTTTGTTGGTGATTTTTATTTTTGCTTCAACTCAGGAGTGTGCATCTTTGGGAATATACATGGAGCATCAAGCCTTGGCTTTTCTTGAATTGAAGGTACCTATTTTCTGCTCTCTACTGTATTATGGTGCCTATCTTTGGTTGTGATGTAAATGAAGAACCATAGAAAACACATTATTGTGTGTACATCTTATAAATTCACGTTCTGGTTTCCAACGTTCGAACGCCTATGTGGTTGCCTTGGCACAACTTGGCAGAGGGCAGAAAAGGGCCTCAGCCAAGGGCAAAAAAGTACTCTCCCTCATAGTTGTTGGGATCGGGAGCGGGACTGATACTGGGATCGGGATCGGGAGCGAGGGATCGTGAAGTGCTAGATGATCCCTATGATTGGGAACGCCAGCTGTACAATGCACATGTTAGGGATCGAGATGCCAACCTTTTTGGGATGTTGATCTCGACTTTTTGGGATCTTGATCCCAACTTTTTGGGGATCTTGCTGCCAACCTTAAAGTGTATAATAATCTAGGATTATGTATACCCTTGAATGTAGGGATCTCATTGTTAATAGCAAACGAGCAATATTTGTGTTAATAGTTGGCTATAAATAAAAAAAATCATCGGTTTGGTTGTTGTTTTGGTCTTTAAGGTTGGGTTTGAGGTCCCTAACAGCGGGATTCAGAATCCCTATCAGTGGGGTTCGAGATCCCAAAATTTAAAAATCGAGATCCCCAAGGTTTTAAAAAACGCTAGGCGGCCTGCTTGGTGCCGAGCGCCCAACACCTAAGCGGGCACCTTGCGGTGCAAATTCTTAGTTTGTTTTATATATTTGTTATCCAAATGCACATATATGCATATATTTGTGTCAAAATTTGTAATTTATTCCAAAATTTGAACCATACAAAACATTTAAAAGTCGAATAGGTAAGGTCTCCAACTCTCAAATTCAGAAATTCTCCATATTGGCATATTCCATATTCCATATTCCATAATTCATATCCATAAAATAAACCATAATAACATCCAAGATTCCAAGTCTCCAACTCTCCAAGTCATCAACAAACTGACTTCCAAAACTATAGAAAAACCAGTAAACCACACAACGAAATAGTCCAAAAAGGCAAAAAAATTACAAACCACATAACTAAATAAAAATCGTTCAAACTGCAAATGTTTAAAGCCCAAACCAAGATGGTGCAATAAAGTATTAAAGTTACTTCAAAAGAAGAGAGAAGACAATCAAGACTTCAATAAGAATCAGAATCATCATCTTCATTGCCTTCATCTTCATTAGAATTGCGGCCGTCATCATGAGAATCATCACCCTTTCCAACATATTCCTCTTCTTCCATAGATTCTTCTGAATCTGCCTCCTCTTCCTCTATCTCCCTCCGTGACGTACCAGCAGAAAAAGTTGCTCGAGTGGCCCTTCTAGGATCAGAAGCTTGCCCTGAAGCGTCCTCGACCTTTTCCCATGTCAAACCCTCCCCAGGGAAGACCTCACTACCAGGGTCACTAACTAGCCAATTTGAAGCATTCTCCATGTCTTTCGAAGAGATAGGGTCCTTCTTTGACTGGTTTTTCTTCTCCTTGAGCCTTTGATTCTCTCTAACAAAACCAAGTCATTGAACTTCCTTTGCTCAAGCCTATTTCTTCTCTTTGTATGCACCTATAAGGAAAAATAATTCATAAGTAACTACTATAGGTCTATGATCTTCTTACCTTTTATGAATCTATATTACAAAATGAATATGAACTTGTAAACAAAAAAAACATATAAAATTTTATTCCTTTAAAATAGTGAAATAGTAAAATACTATCTTAAACGAACTCCAATTGCGCTCACAACCAAAAGAGGTAGTTGTCAAACTCAAGATCCGCATAGCCATCTTCTGGAGGTTTGGAACGCTACTCCCATGTTGTCTCCACCATTGGGCTGCAATAGGTGGGCAACCTTTATAATTAATTTAGGTATTTAACGTTATCAGAACTTGAAAGAAAATTATAAATTTATATTTTATAAAACAAAAGTACATAAGTCAAAAGAATATTACCTGGTTCGTCTTTGTTTCTTTGCGGTAATGCCATATATTTCCCAAATGATATCAAAGAACACTTTTACGAAATTAGCTCTTCAATTGATATCTTATCTTGGATATTTGGATCAGGAACTAATTTCTCAAGGCACTTATAAAACCATCCATAATTACCCCTTTTGACTCAATATTTGCATCTGCATAAAAGAATTTGTGGTTCAAGTAGTACCCCGTTGCATGCAATGGTCTATGGAGCTGCCTATCCCATTTATCATCTATCATCTCCCAAATTGGGGCATACTTCGTTGCATCATCGCCCAAGTTCTCTACAATCTCATTCTTAGCCCTTTCCATTGCATCATATATAAAGCCCATGGAGGGCTTATCAGCATCAACCAAGCGCAAGACCTTCACCAAAGGAAGAAATACTAATATCGCATGCTTCAACCCACACCAAAAATATTTCGAAAGAATAATATTTCGTGTCTTCTTTCCCTTGGCATCTCTAAACCACTTACACCTACTCCACTCCTCTGAAGCAAACATAGACCTTAATGCGATCCTCCTCTTATACATGCTTTGTAGACTAAGGTAGGTAGTGGTAAATCCAGTGACCCCAAGCCTCACTAGCTCTCTCTTTGTTGTAAACTTGCGCATCATGCTAAGGATAAGTATGTGACTGTATATGAAGATTGTAACCTTGTTAGCCTTAAAAATAATTCCTTCAATAGGAGGCAATTCACCAATTGCCTCAGGCATAAGATCTACGTAATGTGCAACGTAAGGAGTCCAAATTTTTCGAGCCTCTTTTGTCAAAGCAAATGACTTGCAGCTAGATTGGGAGTAGCATTATATGTGACCACTTGAATTACTTGTTCCTCCCCAACCTCCTTAATACCCTTATCAATGAAAGAAAATATATGCTCATCATGAACATCATTGAAAGTATCGATTGAGCGCAAAAAAACTGTACGCGTAGGACAATTTACTAATAAATTCATGTTACTCCTCCTATCACTCCACTTGTCTGTCATCAAAGAAACCCCAAATTTAGCCCATCCCTCCTTATGAGTCTTGAGATATTCATTAGTGTACTCGACTTCTTTCTTCAGTAGTGGCTCTCCAATCTCATAAGGAGTTGAAGCTTTCAAACCTGGCCCAAATTGCCCAATTGCTTCCAATATTGTATAGAAGCTATTCAAACTAATAGTGTTAAAAGAAATACCCGTATGGTAAAACCACCGAGCAATATACTGAATCACCCTGACTCTATCTTTTTTATTAACTTATTTTCAATTGTCACCTATTTTTCCCCGTTTCCCTTGCCTTTCTCAATTACTTTCTCAGGGCTAGGTGTAAAGAAACTATCTATAGGCCCTCTCGTACGAGCCTCCTTAGACCCAAAAGCCCTCTTGGTCTTAGAGCTCTGAGTACCAACCATGGCTACCCTTTCTTCCCCCTCTCATCATCCTCTTCTTCAGTTTCAGTATTATCATAAAAATATGAACCCCTGACTTTAATTCTGCTATATCTTTTTTTTTTGCAACTTTTTTACTTTTTTCAGCTTCAATGTACTCCAAAATTTCTTTCTTTACAAGATCTGGGACTTTCTCACATGGGGCGACATCACCTCTAATACCGGCGAGATGTTTCTTAAATTTATATATGCCGGCATTAGAAACATGTCCATAGAAATTGCACACAATTTTATTTCTGTCATTCTTATCCGGGTTAACACAATATTTCCATTCTGGATCTCCACCCCTAGTAGACCTTGCAGAAGACATCTCAAATTGAAACTAAATCTCAAATAAAGATTACAGACTGACATTTTCTACCGAATCTCTGATCTTCGATGTTGGCTATCTCAGTCGAGCTACGAATCAACTTAAAAGTCTTCTAATACCACCAATAGCACCCTAAAAATAATTTCAATCAGGAAAACAAACTTTTTCAATCCACAAGGAGTATTTTCGATGCTCAGCAATTGCTTTAGATTCTCATAAATAAGTTTAAGATTGAGGGTTTCTTGTTTTTTTTTTCAGTTTGGGGTTGAAAATAAACCCCTTAACTTATTTTATACAAACTTGGGGGTCAAAATGACCCCCTTTGCCCTTTTGGGTGAAGTTAAAAAAAAAAAATCGTAAACTGTGCTCGGCGCCCGTCCAAAATTGGGCGCTGGGCACCCGCCTAGAACTGGGCGTTGGGCACCCTCCCAGGTATAGCCGCTCGTGTTGGGGCGCCCAGGTCCAGGCGTGCAGCAAATTTTTTTTGGGCGCCTAAGTGCCTGGCGGTCTGTTTTTTTAAACATTGGAGATCTCTGAAAGATCCATTCCGAAAACATTGGTGGAAGAGGCAATCTAGCTCCCCAACCCTCCTCAAAAAGTATGAGCCCGCTTAATAAACTTCTTATGGGGGCTTACGGGTTTTAGGATTATATCATTGATTTTTAATTGCTCTAATGGAAACTAATGGTTAATTGGGAATGGAGCAATTGGTAGTTAATTTATGGAATTGAGTGTAATTTTGTTGATTATTTCATAAAGATGGCTTCTTTTATTCTTCAATCGTGATTTTGAAATGATAATTGATGATAAAAAGGACTAGTCTCGATGGTATGTGGTACTAAATGTTCAAAGAACCCTCATAAATTAGGGCTAGTTGTAGGTTTTGGTGGGATGTGAGATTCGTTTTTGATTAATTATAAGAAAATTAAAAAATTTGGCTAAACTGCACAAAACATTATAAGAAATTTGACTATGGATCAGTGCAATATGTGGTTTCATATTACGCAACAAATAATGTGTGTGAAAAAGTAAAGAAATACTTTGTATGTTTTTTCATATTTAGTTCAAGTAATTGGGATATTATTGTTTGAAATAAATAGACTATAGTGTAAAACAAATATGTCCATGTTTGAAATAAATAGACTATAGCCAAGGTGCCCCCATAGGGGTCCTTTTGATCAATTTATTTTTTTATAAATTATTATTTTTAGATATTTTTATTAGGTGCACATACTTTTCAAGAGTAGATGATTTAAATTGCAAGGGATTTATATTTATAAAAAAGAACAAAATAAAATTCACAGCTGAAACACAACTGTGGCCATCCAATCAGCGATTGAATCTGGCGATTGGACGTATAGTATTGCATCAGCCCTTGGGCTTGTTGGGTTTTGTGGCCTTAAAGGCCTAACGCTGTTCCAAAAGGCGAGCCGCTCAATGCCTAGGCGGCCGCCCAAGGGCGGAAATACCCCTTTTTAGGGGCATTTTTTGTTTTTGTTTTTGTTTTTTTTTCTTTTTTTTTTTAAAAAGGAGAAAAGGGGTTTAAAGGTGGGTTTGTGGTTCATTTGAGGTTTGTTAAGTGAAAATATCTTCACCAGATTCTTTTAGGATTGGTGATCTGGGATAGAAATATGGTCATAACCCGAATCTTTTTGTAACTTGTATAAGGTGTAATTATTGTGGAAAGGATACTAATGGGGGTATTTACCGGTTCAAAAAACACTTTGCTGGTATTTATGGGGATGTTGCCATGTGTAAAAACCTTCCTGAGGCTATCAGGGAGGAAATTAAACAATATTTGAGTTCAATGAAACACAAAGGCCAGGGGCACTAGGTAGAGCAGCCAAGTCTCCTAAGGCCTCAGCTGCACAGAGTAAGAGGGGGCTAGAAGAAGAGGTAGAAGAGGCATATTCAATAGAAGCAGAGGAGGATGAGCGTTATGTTGAAGAGGGAGATAATTCTAATGATGTTGTGCTTGAGTCCGATGTATATGATGAGGTTGCCCCACTCCTTTTGATGATGATGATGAACACTTATCTTTTGGTGCTGTCTTGAATTGTGTATTTTCTTTTTCTTATTTACTAGTTTCTATTGTCAACTCTTGTGTGTATGTTTCGATGGTTGTATCATTGTATGGAAATATGGATTATGGACCATCTATGATCTACTCTTGTTCTTATCTGCTCTTTTTTTCTTATTTTTCTTATGGTTTTAGGCCGCCCAAGCCCCCGGCTGCTTAAGCACACCCCCCCTCCCCCCCAGTTCTTCTGCATCCTTCGCCCAGATCACAACTGCTCCTCCCCCTCCTCTGATCCCTTCAGCACCTGCGGAGGATCCTAACACCACCCAACTACCTCCACCTCCACATTGGCCTCATCTACCACTCATCATCTCCAACCCCATTGAGCCAAGCTCAGCTCTTCTTTGGGTTTTTTTTTTTCATCCGAGGAGGGACAACTTCCAGTCTATTGAGCAATGGGGCAGCAATACTGGGGGGAGCTGCATCTCTGTTGTTGCCCCCTTTCCAATGGCTCTATTCTATTCAATTTTCCTTCTGAGGAGAGCGCCCGTCGAGCTTTTCAGTCATCCCCCTCTCTGGTTTTCAAGGGGGACCTCCTTTTCTTTGACTAATGGTCTTAGGAAGCAGGTTCCTTTAGGAAACAACGGATCTGGGTCACGGTCTCCAACTTCCCTTTTCACGCCTCGTCACCCACCACTTTCAAGTTGGTTGTTGAGGCTTGCGGATCCCTTGTTCAGATCTATTGGGAATCCCTAGAATTCCTCCCTTTGAGTTCAATCCGGACGCTCTTGGAGGTTCTGACCCTATCCTTATTCCTCTATCTCTCTGGTTTGAAGCGGAAGGGTCTTTCTTCCACTTATCAATCTTGTGGTCTTTGGCCTCTCCCCTTTGTTCCAGTTTCTTTCCCTCGTTGACTTCTTATAGCTTCCCCCATCCTTCTCGTCAGAATGGATCCCAGCCCACAGGATGCGCCACCAGAACAGGTGGCGCCACCATCATCCCGACCATTGCTCGTTTCTCGCCAAGGGAAGGATCTCTAGATTGGTCGGCACACAACCCCGAGCAACCGGTCGTATGCAGCCCTCACAACCGCCTCATGACTGACCCTCAAGTTGCCACGTGACTGATGCCAGGCACACCTCTACTTTGTGGACAACAGCCCCTGCTCTTTCCCACCCACACTATGCCTTGGGGCGTACCCCCTTTGCTGACACCTCGACACCTGTCTGCCACTTGTCCTCGTCGCCGCCTCCTGCCTCGCGTCAGCCTACCTCTGCTAACGCTTGACTCTTGGCCATACCCCGGGCCTTCTGCCACCTCTTGCTTCGCGTCGGCCCCTTTTATCACCTGTTCCCCGCCACTTACCTCCTTTTGTCAACCTTCTCTCTCGATCCAAATCAACAGGGCATCCCAATTCGCTCGGGGCAGGCCAAAGCCACCTGATAAGCGTGTCACCTCCTCCCTTTATCAGTGCCCCAGCCGGATCCTTTGGCCTCGTAAGCCACCCTCATGATGACCCTCCATCTTCATCGGGTTACACCCCTCTCTCCTTCCTCATCTTCCGCCCTCTCCTTCCTTTCTCCCCCGCCCATCAACTGCCCCTATTCATTCCCCCCCATCGTTGGTTGTTGCACACCTTTCAGTCGCTGCTGTCTGCAAACCCTGTTGGGGACACAAGGCTGACTTCGACACTCAAGATCCCAACCCAACTCCTTACATCTCCCTTGACCTTCTATCTCCTCTCTCTCTTGCTGCCTAGAACCACCCAACCCTCACTCAATCCCCATCCATCTCCGTCTTTACCCAGCCACCCTGATAAGCGTGTCACCTCCTCCCGTTATCAGCCGCCTTCATTTAATGCCCCAGCCGGATCCTCTGGCCTCGTAAGCCACCCTCATGATGACCCTCCATCTTCATCGGGTTACACCCCTCTCTCCTTCCTCATCTTCTGCCCTCTCCTTCCTTTTCTCCCCCTCCCATCAACTGCCCCTATTCATTCCCCCCCATCGTTGGTTGTTGCACACCTTTCAGTTGCAGCCACCCGCAAACCCTGTTGGGGACACATGACTGACTTCGACAGTCAAGATCCCAACCCAGCCCCTTACATCTCCCTTGACCTTTTGTCTCCTCTCTCTCTTGCTGCTTAGAACCACCCAACCCTCACTCAATCCCCATCCATCTTCGTCTTTACCCCCTCCTTTGCAACCTTCTCTCCCCTCTCGTCCTTCTTTCGATGAAGCCCCTCTCTCTTCTCATATCAACTCTAAGCCTCGCCCCTACGTCTTCACCATCCCCTCAGCCCTTTCTAGACGGCCGAAACTCCACTCTGCCATTGGTTACCCTTTGGCCCCTCCCCTATCTTCCATCCCTCCTCTACTTGAAACCCCTTCTCCAGCTAATACTTCAAACCCTTGCGAAGCAACTTGATACCCCTCGTCAGATGGATTGGCCTTCTCTCCCTGCTGGGCTCATAGTAATGGAGTCCGTTGATCCTACCCCACCTAACCCTGCATTGCCTCTCTCTTGACACCCTATCTTCCTTACCCCCCTAATATTGTCCCTCTGTTCCAAGTAGCGTCCACTCCGGCCCAGGTCAAACCCCTCGTTGTGGACCCTCTCGCCTCTCTTCTTGCTCCAACCGCCGTAGCAACCCTCCCGCCTATTCCCTACCTTAACCTTGTTGCTCCCCTCTACCACCCCTCTCCTTTTCTCCCAGCTTCCATTCCTCTACCCCCATCTAACTCAACCTAGCTGGCTTCTACCCACACAAGATCTTCCAAACCACCCGCTTGAACCCATACTTTTTCAACCCTCCACGTCTAGGCCCCATCCCAACCCCCACCATCACTCGCCCACTTATAACCTATGTGCCTCACTCCTCCCTCCCTATGGGACCCTAAACCGTCACCTCGCCCGCAGCTTATGAACTTGAGGGGCTCCAAGTCACCCTCATCTTAATCCCCAAACCTCTCCACCTTTAGCTTCGTTGGTGAATTCAAAGTATGTAGACGAGATTATAGTTACCTGAATCACTTATGAGGGTAGCAATTCCGTTTCAGAATCTCGATTTGGCATTTCTCCTGGTGAAAGTCGATTCTAAAAGAAAAGAATCACGTTTCCATTTTTTGCAGAACACGATCCACCTAGTTTAGGAATCTCGATTCTTGGATTGCCGGAATCAAGATTTCATTTCGAGAACTTTATGATTCTTAGCTACACAAGAATGCTATTCTGCTTGTGAGAAACGTTGATCCCAAATTTTTTGGCTTTGCAAATCCATGTTGTTTGAAATCAAGTTTCTATATCGTAGACATCGTGATTCCTTGCTACACAACAATGCGATTCTTGAACTAAATAATAAGAACTTCAAGTGTTCAACTAAATAGTATAACATGAAAATAATGTGAGAATAAAAACTTCAATTCTTGAACTAAATAATATAACATGAAAGTAATGCGAGAATAGGAACACTGCGAGTCTTCAACTAAATAATGTAACATGAAAGTAATATGAGAATAGGAACTTCAAGTGTTCAACTAAATAGTATATAACATGAAAGTAATGTGCACATAGGGAGAGCAGAAACCCTTCAATGTATGCTCAATCATGAGTGAACCCGACATATATGAGAGCGTGAGAGTATTTGAAGTTGTTGCACATGAGAATAAAATCAAAATTTAAAATGCGAGTAATATGTTAAATTTTTTAGTTTTTATTTACTAATTTCCATTCTTCATTCCATGTTACTTTTCAAGAACTCTTACCAAGAATAAATAATACTAAAAAACATGTTACTTCAAATTTAATAATGTTTGGTAAATGGTGTGGGTACTAAACTACTAATGTAATAATGTTTAATATATGATCGGCACCGTCATTTCTTCAAGTTGAACAAGGGGATAAAAGTAGAATAAGAAGATAATAAGGATATGAACGAAGTGCCCTGTGGTGTTTTAGGTTAAATTAATCGTTAAATATCAGAAAAATTGACTAAAAATTGAATAACTCAATTTTCAAAAGTCAAAAGATTCAAAACTACATTTAACAAATAAGAATTACTATGTCATTTACCTATTTTATAATTTAAGGAAAGGAGATAAAGGGAGCTTGCCCTTGTTCTCATTTCTTATATGTCGTAGACTGGCTCTAGACCTTGTAGGCATAATAGGGTTATCGGTAGACCGAGTCCATTGTATGGGATTGTCCACAAAGATATCATAAAGGTTGACATTAGTACTTGGAGTCTTGGACTGAGTATATATAGACCAAAATTCGATCTTGTAGTAATAGGTAAATTTATATATTTTTTGAGTGCTCTCTCATGTACAGGAGGGAGTTGGTTTGCAATTCTAGTAAGGGGAGAATCTCAATTCTAATATGGGGAGAATCACGATTCCTTAATGGTGAGGATGTTGTTCCAAATTGATGAGTACAACGATTCTAGAATTTTAGGAATCACGATTCCATAGTTTTAAGAATCACGATTCCCATCGAAACAAGTGGGGTCATGTATGATTATGATTCCACATAGGTATGAAACGTGATTCTAACATGAAGGGACATCAATTCTCGGAAATAGGAAGCACGATTCTTAATTTTTGAATCACGATTTCAAAATAGTAAGAATCATTTTTCTCAAATCCGAATCGTACGAAAATTGATTCCTAGATTTCGAAACTTCTAATACATGCAATTTCGTGATTCTGATTCCAAAAATAATTTGCAATCACATACGTTTCCAACAACTATAGATGAGATCGATCATGGCCAAGGGAACATTAAGGAGGTTCTCAGAGTGATAGGCTTCCCTTATGACGGGCTAGAGGGGCCAGTCCATCTGTTCTTCTAGGCGGATGCAGAGAGCATGCTCAAGGTGAGTATTAGAGCTTCTGGGAAGTGAAGAACCTCGTTTCTAATATCAACTACGACAAATGGTTGTCTTCGTTTCCTCCTCCGAACTCTTCTCAAAGAAGGTCTCCTATGTTGATAGGCACATCCACCTCCTTGTTCATCATGAAGATAATCTCTTGGAACGGCCGACGTCTAGGTCAGACCCTAAAATGGAAAGCTGCACTCGACCTTAGCTTCAAACACCGGCCAACTATTATGGTCATTAACGAGACGAAACAGCCCCATCCCTCACTCCACCTCATCATACAGCTGTGGGTTTGCAAGCTTTGTCGATGGAAATTCTTGTCGACAGAAGGGGCTTCGGGGGGGATTTAGGTTATTTGCAAACCAAACTCTAGTTACTTAAGGCCTCCCTCAAGGACTGGAGCAAAACCATCCCCAGGAATCTCTTTCACCTCAAGAGCTCTCATTCCTCATCCATCTAGTCCCTTGACCTTATCGAAGATACCCGTACAATTTCGCCTTCTGAATCATTTCTTAGAAACCACCACAAATTCGAGTACTTTACCACTCTTAAGGAAGGGATATTTTTGGGTAGTAGAGTTCCGGACTTCAGTGGTTCCACTATGGTGACCACAACACGTGTTTCTTTCACAGGATAGCATTATCGGGACAATTCCATTTCTACCATTAAGGTAGGAAATAGGATCATTGATCAGCCGGCTGAGATTGAAGAAGCCATTCTCTCTTTCTTCAAACGTTTGTACACCGCCTCTTTGGGACCCCAACCCAGGATGTCTGACTTACAGTTACTTACCTTACCTGTCGACCGAGCCCAATGGCTTGAAGGAGCATTTTTTGAACCTGAAATCTTTTCGGCTCTAGGTGACCTAGGTAGAGATAAAACCTCCGCCCTTGGCGGTTTCCTTCCAGCTTCGTTTAAGGAATTTTAGGAAACATTCGGACCTGATTTTTTAGAATTTTTTTAAGAATTTTTTCACCGTGGTTTAATCCATAAAGCCATGAACGCCACCTTCATTGCCTTGTCCCTAAAATTGAAGGTGTGGAAGAACTCAAGGATTTCAGACCTATTAGTTTAGTGAACTCCACCTATAAAATCCCTTGAGGCTTAAAGAGCTCCCCCCTTTCGTGGTCTCACCATCCCAGAGTGCCTTCATCCAAGATAGGCAAATTCTGAATGGAGTGTTAGTGGTACATGAATGCCTACATTTCAAACACGCGGCAAAACAACCGGGCCTCATCTTCACGTTCAACTGGAAAAAGGTGTACGATCACATGGATTGGGACATCCTGGAAGAAACCATGGCCCTGATGAGTATTGGGGAGCGATGGAGAAGGTGGATGAGAGGCTGTTACTCTCGCCCATGCTTTTCAGTGCTTATAACCGAGCTTCAAAAGGTTACTTCCCCTCGTCTAGAGGCCTCTGTCAGGGGGACCCTTTCTCTCCCTTTCTATTCGCGATTTCAGCTGAGGTTTTCACCCAATCTGTCACCCGCATGTACCAGGTGGGCCATCTAAGATGCTTCAAGAGCAGCCCTAGGGGCCCCGTTGTCTCCCACCTTAATACATTGACGACACCCTGGTATTCTTGAATGTGGCCCTTCGGGAAGCAGAAAGTCAATATGGAGAAATCCACATGATAGGGGTAGCCCTTACACTCACAGAAGCTAGGGCTCTCATTCCGGACTGGGAGTGTAATGTGGAAGAGCTTTCTACTAGCTACCTCGGCATGCCATTGGGCCTTGGCAAATCCAAAGAAAGGCAGTGGTCCGGCATTATTGACAAAGCTAGTAGAAGGCTCGCCGAGTGGAAAGGCTTGTTCTTATCTTTCACTGGCAGATCCACCCTCATCAAGGCAACTTTGGCCAACACTCCTATGTACCTGATGGCCTTGTTCCACATGCTGACGGTGGTTGCTAACTGCCTAGAACAGTTAATGAGGAACCTTGTGTGGTCAGGAGATGTTGAAACGAAAAAATACGACCTTATCTCTTAAGTTAAAGTATGCCGGCCAAAAGACCTAGGTGGACTCGACATTCGGATTTTGAGAAAGCAGAACTTAGCCTTGCTTGGCCAATGGTGATGGTGCCTGGCTACACAAAATGACTTGTTGTGGATCAAAGTAATCCGTGGCAAGTACAAAATCCCCTCTGACAATTGGCTATTGGAGTGGCGTTCTCGAGTAGAGCATCAGGGGCATGGAAGTCGTTCTTGTCATCTCTCTCTCTTTCTCTATCTCTTTTTAATGTTTATCCGCTACTACCCTCGAGAAGGCCATCACATTCGCTTTTACTCGAGACGAGATACCCGTCTTGGGTAACATTAGAGTTTGGAACCCATCTTTTAGACGTCCACTTATTGAACTTGAAACGGAAAACTTCCTCTCCTTGTCTTCCTTGCTTAGCTCCAACTTTCTAGCCTCCTCAGGATCAGACCGCTTACTATAGACCCCTTCCCCTTCTGGGTCCTTTTCGGTTGCCTCCTTTTATAAGAAACTCTTACTAACCCCTTCGTTTCCTCATTCTCCTAAATCCATCATGCTGGAGGTCTGGTCATCTATAGCATTACTTGAACCTGCATCTCTGGTAAAGATCATGAGATAGACCCAGCCCAGCGAATTCCCTTTTCTTGTTATCATGACTTTTTGTAACTTGGTTCCCAAAAAAGGTACATCTGAGGTCGTTCCTAAAGCTCCAGCCTTCAACTGGATTGCTTGCTTGGAGAAGACCCTCACGGTGGATCAACTACAACGGAGGAACGTCCAATCCAACCCCGATCTATTTTTACACTGTAAAGTGGCCCACGAGCTTTGGAGGCTTCTTCTCCGCCTCTTCGGTATCTCTTGCGTCACTCCTCCCTTCCTTCCGGCACTACTCAACTTATCCAAGGACACTCCGTGGCCATCTACTGGCAGGCTCCTCTGGAAACCTTCCATAGCATTCACAATTTAGGTCATTTGGACAGAGAGATGAACTCGAGGATATTCCGTGGTATCAAACATGATGTTCCTGACCTCTTTCCCAAAATCACCTCGGAGGTCACCTTTTGGCCATCCAATAACAGAGACTTTAGATTGTCTCGTTCATAGCGTTCCTACTAAAGAAATCCTCCAGACGCAGTCACTCGGGATTCATAGATGTACCAACTGGTCTGCCCCCCGGAGGGCCATACAAAGCTTAACTTCGACGGGTGCTCTTTGGGTAACCCTAGTCCAGTTGGAGTGGTGGGGTCTTCCGAGACCACCTTGGCAACACTCTTGCTTCTATCTACAAGAATATTGGCCCCAACGACTCTCAATTTGCTGAGTCAATGCTGCTCACGGGCCTCAAGGTCAATAGCACTGCTCACAGGCCTCAAGATCTTTGACCCCACTTGGCCTCAACCACTTATAGTGGAGGGAGATGCTAAAAAAACATTATCTATTGGGTTGTTAGCTATGCCCCCCCCCCCTCTCCTTGTGGCATCTTCAATTTTTGGAGGTTACTCACATTTGCAGGGATATAGCCGTCTCATAAAAGCATATTTGGCAGGAATCCAACGCCCTGGCAGACAAACTAGCTAAAGATGGAATGCCATCAAGTACCTTAGCACCGTGAAAGATTCTCTTTTCAGTTTTTTGGGTTTTCTTCCTTGTTATGAGCAGGATGTTTAGGCCCGTATTTGGTTCGTAGTTTTCTTGCTCTATCTGGTTTTTGGTACTAGGCCCGAACATTTTTGGTACGAGATTGCCTTCTAGGGAAGTCTATTCTTTTTGGCATGAGGCCCGACCTGTGGGCTTCCTCTGCAGCTCTCTTTTAATTATTTTACGCTTAATACAGCAGTAAACAAGATAAAAAAAAGAGGATAGTTTTCCTATTCTAAAAAAAAAGCAAGAAAACTGGGGATAGTGTTCCTAATTTATACCCAAAATTATAATGGCTAATTTGTGGGATGAATTTAATTATTCTCACCCCACAAATTTCCTAAGTTCTCGTTGGTCAAATTAGGAGAAGGAATTCTTTCTATTTAAACACCATTGAGCCCCTCTCTCTATACACAAATTCCTCTTTCCGCCACACACCAAATTTCTGTCTCTCTGTCACCATTAAAATTCATTTTTGCTCTCTTCCCTTCCAAAAAGGGTAATGCCACCAAAATTTAACAAGACAAGGATGGCATATTGAAACCTTAATCAGGATTTTGCTGTTTGGAGAAGAAAAAATGGGTACGCCCAGCCTAGAAGGTTCTATACCTTCATGAGATGCTCTAATTTGATCCTAAAGGGTTCCTACAGACCCTAGTTAGTTTTCTATGCTCTTTAAAGCCTTAGATAAAGAAGTATTGCTTGTGAAAAGTTTCTATTTCTGAAATTCCAGCAAGACCAAACGGATAAAAGTGCCGTAATCGATCAGGGAATTGGGTGTAGGGTGTATCAAGTCTTGTGGGGGTGACCCTAGGCATGATCAAGTAACTTTTTCTGGTTGTATTTTATTTATTTTTTCATTCATATTTCCATACTTTTTGCGATTCTCCAGGAACATATATTGTACTTAAATTCATTGTGAAAAACTGAATATTGTTCCTTGGTTATGTTTTTTTGCTTTAGCACTAAAAGGAAAGGTCCTATGTTCCATTTAGGGTTTTATTTTTTATTTACAACTTTGTATTTTGGTCGATGTAAGTGGACTTGAGGTATATTAATAAAAGAAAAAGAATTTTTTTTGAATTTATTACCTTGAGTTCAACATAGCCACTCCTTTCTGGGCTGACACATTATTTTCTCATATATATATATATATATGAACTGTTATTCTGTGGTTCATCCAGGTGAAGAAAAAATGGTTACATTTATTTAGAAATGATTGTGAATGGTATATTGACATTCATAAACCATTCTAGTACATTTTTTTTTTCATTTTGCTTAGTATTTTCAAATTTGGAGCTAAAATTTGGAACCAATCAGGTTCTGAAATTGAAAATTGTTTAGGTGGAAGAAAGTTGGGTTCTGAACTCAAGGCCGTTGTCGCCCATCTCTATTCTCCATCAACTGATCCACTCCCAGTTTTAGCGAGTCCATTAACCATGTTTGTCCAAGTAAGCACATCGTCTGTCCAAGTAATCACATCTCTATGACCTATCTTGTAAACAAAGCTTCAATCGCCTCTTTTTATCTTTCTGCTTTGAGGTGGAAGAGTGATCATGATTTTTCTTGCCAGATATTATTAGGCATTTGCTCGAAAAGTTTGCATGCTCTCTAAATTCTGTAATTTGAAGTGTAACCTAAGGTCATGTTCCAAGAAACAATGTTTTTGTCAGGTATTTGTTCGAAGAGCTTCTCGTCTTCATGCATTTGATTTGCTGAAATATAACCGGAGAGTAAGACTGTCCAAGCAACAACACTTTTCTGGGGTGTGATTGTGATTGATGACAAATTGACGAGGTTCTTTGGTCATTTTACACTTGATACAAGTAGAAATAATTGAAGTCATATTCAATGATATGAAAACAATCAAAGCTTTCTTCTGACTAATATAAGCACTGAAACTTTCCAGCCACTTCCCCCAATTCAAATTGAATTTCAATCTATTAGAGGGGGAGGAGAAGAGAGAGAAGAAGAGAGCAAGTTGCGTAAAAAGGCATCGAAAAGCCTTTCAATCTGAGTCAGTTGCAAGGGATTGGGGACCTGTTTGAGCGAATGGGAATGACAAATGCTTCATCACTGGAGTTTTGGGAAGATAGTCGAATAAATTGAGAAGTTGAGGGCCTAGTAGAAGGAGGTTGAAGGATCCACTCTTTATAGGGTTATATCAGTACGAAACACTTGAGAGTGAAGCCTTCGTTCTTTGTCAAAATCTCTCCTCCATTTGCCATAACTACTCCCCACTGCTTTCAATTTTTCCTCTGCATGTGTGCACGATAAAGGGAGAGAGGGAGAGAGAGAGAGAGAGCTGTTTGAAGTGGGAAAGAAATGAGGAGAGTGGGGGGCCAATAGTTCAGATAAAAAGAGAAGGAAAGAATATTGGGGGCTTTAGATGGAGGCCAATAGTTAAGATAAAAAAAGAAGATATGGGGCTTAGATGGAGAGAGAGAGAGAGAGAGAGAGAGAGAGAGAGAGAGAG
>NW_006499751.1:5996956-6092176 GCF_000471905.2 Amborella trichopoda | reverse complement strand
GAGAGAGAGAGAGAGATGGTGGCCTGAGAAAGAGAGAAGGTTATCGTGGGTAGAGAGAGTAATGTGATGGAAAATAGGGCTTCAATTTTTCTTAATCATAGAACTTTTCACTTTTTTTTTAATTTTACTGAAGTGCCCTTCAAAATTATTTACAGCTATTTAGGAGAAACGGTGTTTTTTGTATATATAGCATTGACACCACTTTCTAAATGTGACCTATTCTTTGTCACACTTGTGAACAATAGATAAACTATATATGTTTGTGTGTGTGTGTGTTTGTGGCGGATATTATAGCTTTCTACTTTTGGGTTGAGTACCATATTTGGGGGTCTATAGTTGTTAGGATCTCTCAACATAAGTGGCGATACCGCTCTGAATTTTCACTCTGGCATTCCGAGAAATGGAGCTTGAAGGGTTCACGATTTTTTAATTTTTGGGATCTCGTTCCCCAAAAGGTTGGTATAAGGAGAGATCCCTTACATTTTGGAATCTTGAACCATAGCATATGCATTGTATGGATGGCTCTCCTAACCATAGGGGTCTTCCATCCTTGCACGATTGTCTGCTCCCGATCCCACTCCCAGTCCCAGCTGCTAGAGTTTGGCGAAGGGGTAAGGCTGCTATGGCTTCTTTATTTTGGGCATATTCTCTAGTTTGTTTAGATGTATATCATGTTTGATGCTTATTGAGTTTGCCTGTTCTTGTTATAATTTATTATGCTTATCTTCTAGGTGAAAAGATCAGCTACAGCAAATTCTGTTAATGGAAAGGTTCTTACTGTCCTCAGCTATTATTTCTGCATTTGTCTATTTTCTTTATATTTTTGTGTGTTTAGTAGCAACAACTTGATTCCTTTCTTGGTTTTATAATATTATTTCTGTAGGAAGGCAGAGCTAGAAATATTCTTCGTGATGTGTTCCTGGCTCATGTGCCGGTGAGGATTTTATTTGTATTTGAAGCTTTATCTTAATGGGTTTATTGTTGCTTCTAGTTTATGTGCTTTTTCTTATGATTTCTATTTTCACAGGTTAAACGCTTTAATTTTCGTCCAAAATGTATTTATGTTGCTGTTATGTTGAGACGCATGATTGAAGCAATCCTTAATCCAGATACCATTGATGACAAGGTAAAATAAAATTATCGTGCAATTTTTAATGGCAACAATTTTTTTCGGTAATTTGCTGAAACACTAATTTTCATTCGTTTCTACTTATATCTTGATGCTGGTAATTATATAAGGGCGCATTTTTCCTTTTTGTGGAATGGTTCAATTTTGTTATACTATAATTT
This sequence comes from Amborella trichopoda, assembly GCF_000471905.2. The sequence goes on along the minus strand of NW_006499751.1, from coordinate 6,090,886 downwards.
CTGCTTCAGGAGAACAACATACCTGTTCTCTTGTTTGTGCTGAAGCATTTGGTGAATACTTCTTTTTGCATACACCTATGGTGACATAATATTTTTGTTTTCTTTTTGAGTAATTTTGTATAACTTGATGTTTCTTAGCTCATTAATTTTGATATACAAAGTTTGATACTCTACTGACTTTGTAGTCACATTAACCATGTGTACATTGTATACTGTTAATCTTTTCTGAAAGCTGTCATATGCACTAATCTCTTCATTAATTTTTTTGAGGTACGTGGTGATCCCTAAGTATGAAACATTGTATTTAAATGGTAACGAAAACTGGTGAATTGGCACCTCAACTAGTCAATTCGGTGATCTTATACCTGGAGGCACTAAATCAGTCCAAAACTGGTTAAAACCAGTCTTAACCTGTTAGTTTAGACAGGTTGAACCAATGTGATCGGCTGGTTCAGATCTTTCTTGTGGTTTTGACTAGAACTTTAATAGCTTTATGTTTTTTCTTTATATTTTCATAGCGGTCTAACATGTTGGGGTTGTGTGGCCATTTAGAGGCCTTACGTGAGCATGTATTGAAATTATATAATGATACATTGGCTCTAGTGGAGTGTGGTCCAGTTTGGACTGTGAGGCATTACTAATGCTTAGATTCACGTGAGCTTTGACTGGCTATGGCTCAATGGGAGGTCTTAAAACTCGTAGTCTTGAGCATTGTGTTAGCACAACCGATGAGGGTTTTGATGTGGACTTATTCCTTGGTGATGTCGGAGTTGTGCTCAGGACAGTTGGCCAGGGGACATGGATTTGACCCCTGTGTGTGATGGAAGGCTTAAGAAGATAAGGACCTAAATCCTCATCATTACCATCACACGGCATGTACACTAGATAGCCGTTCAGTTAGCAACCCTTTCGATAAGGATGTGTGACGTGTATCGCATGGTCGGTAGCAGGAAAATCTTTTGAACGGCCAAGCCTTTGCTCTCATGGAACCAGATCTATGCATTCTACCTCAAGCCCTCTCCCCCTCCCTCTCATCGCGCCCCTCTTGCTCGCAATCAGCTTAATCGTGCCTCTACGGCTACTCCTGCTTTTGCAGAGGTGGTAGCAAAGAACATCAAATCTTTTGAAACTCCCACTAGAACTCCTCGGGTTCCCACACCTCTCATTTCTCCTCAACAGTCAACTGTGAAGGAACAACCTCTCTATATTTCCGTTCCCAGTTAGTGTTGACACCCCCCAAATCTAAGCTTGAGGCCTCTCTGGTTGGTTCCTTCTCACCAAGGCGAGATGATATCAGGGGGATTGAGAAGCTAGCTAAAATCACTTGGAAGGAACCTAATATATCTTGTAATCGGCTTTCGGGAGGGAAGTTCTTTTCTCCTTTCCCTCTCCACAACTAGCTCAGCATGAGGCTCCTCCTCTCTCTTTTAAAGGAGCCGCAACTCAGCTTCATTCTTGGTCTCCAAAGGTCGGCTCTTACTTTAAACAGAGAGTCTAGCTTACCCTTGATCACATCCCACTTCATGTTTGACCTCCGGATACTTTCAAAAGCATAGTTGCAGTCTGTGGGGATCTTGTCTCTACCCTCTGGAAATCCTTGGAATTTCTTCCCCTTGGGTCCATACGACTATTGGTGGAAGTGCTGGATCCCTACCATATACCTTCCACTCTCTGGTTGAAGGTTTAGGAATGCTACTTTCGGATTGTGCTCTCTTGGTTTCCTGCCGCCCAGCCTTCCCCACATTCCTATATCTGACCCTCCTCCCCAGGGAGAGTAGTAGGGAACTCTCCTAGTGGACCCTGGTTAAACGGAACAAGCGGTCTCCTCTTCTTTCCATGGTTTTCGGCTACCCCAAGATGCAAACGTCACCTGCCGGACGAAACAGGTGCCGTGCGTCAGACGAGCTCTCCCTTCCCTTCGTCCCGTTGTTCATTCGGGCCACTCTTTGGTGGCGAGGGCTCCGTCGGGCTTTGCCCTAGCACGCCCCTATACTCTTCTGACCCTCGTCCAACCCCGGTTTCCCCTTTACCTTTGCGCCCCCCCGACCATTGTTTCCAGCTCACTCCCTCTGCCCACCTTTTCGACTCTGTTCCCCCCCCCCAATCCCGCCCACCAACAGCTGGCTCCATCTTACCTCTCCTTCTATGAGTTCTCAGGCGACCCGTGTGACCCCACCGCTTCTTCCCTGTCCTTTCCCGCCTGCGTTCCTCACCCTATTCCTGTTTCTTCCTCTCTGCCCCCGCCCTCTACCTTCACCCCCTTCTTTCTCTCTGCCTCCTTGAGATGGCTTCCCCGTCGACCAGTGCTCCTTTGTCTCTCCCTGAGACGGCTTCCCCACCAGTCAGTACTCCTTTGTCTCTCCCCTTCCTAGATTCTCCTTCTTACTTTTCGCTCCCTTCCCTCTTTCCCCTTCCTTGATGGACATAAACTAGCTTCCTTTCGGTATAGCATCGGTTCATACCTCTGACTTGTCCCCTCTAGAACCAGACGTTGTCTCTGGTCTGCTGTCTCCTCACCTTCATTTTGAGCCACATATCGTTCGGTTCTGCCACGTGAGAATGTTGCATGTCCGCTATCCCCTTCCTTGCCAATACTAGTCGACAGATTACTCAACTGTGCATGTCGACCATTACCTAGCCTTTTTCCCCTCTTCCACTCTAGTCGTTGCACCTTATCCCCTTTCTGCTCTCTCCCCCTCTGAAACTTTCCCCCCTCCTGTGTACGGGCTTCAAGATGTCTTCCCCCTTTCATTCCCCCAGCAAGCTCCTTCACTCCCTCTGCTCCTCTTAACCCAACTCCCTATCTCCCCCTCCTCTTCAACACGGAACCTACCCTCCCCCATTCCCACTATTCATCAGGACTTGGCCTCTTTCGTCTCTCTAGCACCTTCTTCTGTTGAAGAGACTCCCCTAGTCTCTGCACCACCCCCTACTACTGAAGAGATTCCCCTGGAAATCATTTCCATTGGCACTGCTCATGTTGCCTCAACGATAGCAGAATCAAGCTCCCACGTTGATTTGAACGCCATGGGTGGAAATCACAGGGAATAATGTGACAAGGACTAGAAAAGATGAAGGAAATCTACAAAGTTATGAGTTTTGAACACGATGGACCAGAGCTACTCTCTCACTCTTCTTATAGGCTGATGCTCAGAGTCGCATGAAGGTGAGATCAAAGGGACAAAGGGAACTTTTGAACCGCTTATTATCTCTCTCTTCTAATCGTTTTAAATCACCAACTCAGTGGGGTCACCCTTCCTCGTTTCCGAGAAGGTCAGCCAGATTGACCTCTTCACTGAGAGCTTCTCAGGTTTTCCATTCGAACCCATGAAGCTCCTGTCATGGAATATCAGAGGCTTGGGCCAGCCCCTCAAAAGAACTGCAGTCAAGGATTTGACTGTAAAATTCTTACCAACCATTCTAGCTAACTCTAAAACGAAACTTCTTGAGCCCAACCTCCCCCTTATTAGGCAGGTCTAGGGTCACAGACCTAGCCTCCCGGCCTACAATTGGGGTGGCAGGGAGCATTTGGGTTATCTGGGATCCTTCAGATAACACTCTCATCTCCTACCACTCTAGAGATTTCTTTGTCACCATTCTACTCTCTCGCATCTCAGACGGGTTTCCCTGGAAACTTACGGCTGTCTGCGGCCCTAATTCAGAAGCACTTAGACCTCAATTCTGGGTGGAACTTGACCATGTTGTACTGGCTCACAACATGCTGAAGCAAAGGCACTATTGATAGGGCTCAAACATCTTAACGCTTCTTGGGGATCCCACTTGATTGTTGAAGGGGACTCATACACCATCATATCTTGGGCATCTGGAAAGCTATACCACCCTGGTACCTACTGCCGATCTTTGATGAGATTGAATTCATTTGCAGGGGAATCAACGTCTCATGGAGGCATGCATTCAGGATGTCCAACGCGCTCGTAGATCTCATGGCCAATGACGGAGCCAATCTTCCAAACAATCTTGGACCATCTTAAGCTAGTTGTTGGGCCTTTCTCTCCTTTTTTGTGCTCTGCTCACCTCATTTTGTAAATAGGGTGCTATATAAATCCTTTCACTTATTTTGCTTAGCCAACTCTTTGTTGTCACAAGCATTTATCTCTCACATGGCTTTTTTGTAAAGAAACAACTTGTTTGTAAAGGGATTACTTTGCCCGCTAGGGTCCAGGTAGCTCTCAATTTTTGTAAGGGATGCTAGACCTTACACTTGTACAAACTCTTACTTTCTTCAATGAAACAGTTAACTTTATCAAAAAAAAAAGGTTGTGTGACATGTACATGTGCGAAAGAGATGACTCTTGCAACACTGGACTGTGTTGGAAAGACCCATGGTGCACAATATTGAAATGGGATCTGGACTTGTCCTCAGGGAGGGACCTGTAATCAACGGACTAGGATCATATTTCCTTCATTATTGGTTAACTTTAATAGTCTAATAATGAACTCTGCAAAAGGCTGTGGGTCATGGGAACTATTGGGTCAATTTGAGAAGATGCAGTGAGATGCTGTCTCTAGAGATGATGATGTCCTCAGTATATTTGTTGTAATTCTAATTCTATGAATCCAATTCTCATCAAATTTTCTTCGCTATGTTTTAATACGTTTTAATATGTTTTAATTATTTTTCATATATTTAAAATGAATTTTAAACCCCTCTAGGTATTTTATTTTACTAAAAAATAATTTTTAAATAAAAAATCAATTTTCTGGATTTATTTTAATCAAAGAGAAAAATAAAATATTTATAGGCTTTATAAAAATTGTTTTAATATCTGAAAATATCCTTTAATATTTTGGGGGCCCATTGGGATTCATTAGGCCCACCAAATAGTGGGGTGTGGGGCCGACATGACCACCTATGGTGTGGGGCTCCCCACCTCTTACTTTCTATTTTGTTCTATGGCAAATTAAGCCATGTTTTGACTTGAGGTATTTTGGAAAGTGTGGTGTAGAGATTTTGATTGTTTTCAAAAAGGAAAAGTGTAAGAAAATAATAGGAATAGATTGAATTCTTTTTCTATACAATATTAAATGGGATTAAAGTTCTGGAAATTGAGGGATAATGGTTCCGCCTCATTCTTTTACTCATGATGGCTGATCTAAAGAATGAATAGATGAGATCTCTTCACATATCTTCAATATTAAAGGTCAAGGTTAAGCCTCATAATGATGGCAAAAACCCTAACCCTTGAAAATCTAGCCTTGTTCTATATAAACTAGCTATTGGGGGATTCATTCTGTACACTTGACCTCTCTCTCTCTCTAAGTCCCAAGGGGTGGCACACCCCTATCTAATCTCTTTTTATATCTTCTTTCTCTAAAGTTTAGGGTTTAAGAAAAGAAATAAACCCTTAGGGGTGGCACGCCTGAGCCACATTACCTAGCCAGAGGTTATGATCCCATGCTTGTGTTAAGCATTGGTCTAGGATATCCCATGTTCATGCTTTCTGCTGGTTTTGCCTAACCTTCCTGTGTTGTGAGACATGTTCCTGGACCGAGATCCTATGCGCCATTGGTGGAGGAGACCAGGTTTGTGGTGTACGAAGTCCTTGGGGTAAGGCAAGGTATGCGTTATTTTTATTTGATTTATGCTCTCTTGATTTATTTGCATTTTTTGTGTAATTTTCAGATCTATGATATGATTGTAATTTTGTTTTAATGGCAAGCAAGTGAGAGTTCTTTGTATTTTATTTGGTTTATATATTGTATTTGGACACTTCTGAGTGAGTCGGGTGGTGATACAAAAAAAAAAGATGGAAAAAATTTTAATCGGTATTGACTTGTCCAGTTGCATGGTCCACCTTTCATAACCAGTGAACTAGCCAGTCCTATCAGTTTGAATAATCTAGTGTCCTCACTAGTTTGATGACTGGTTTGTCATGATACCATTGGTTTGAACTTTGAAGTGTGTATACAGTTTTCGAGGAAATTTGGAAGTTTTCTGTTTCTTTCTCTAGCCCTTTTTGAAGTTTACTCCTTTTTTTTAGGACTGAAACAATGTCCTATCCATATTTGGGAATCCGGAATGGGATTGGAAGCTGGGGACCGCGAAGGGCTAGAAGATCCTTGTGATATGGACCACCGTCCATCATGCAAATTATAGACTCTCAATCCCATCCTTTATGGGATCTTGTTCCCAACTTTTTAGAATCATGCAAGAAATTCGGACTACACCTCTGACTTTTACAATTTCCACTAAAAACTAGTTACAATCTATGTAATTTTAAGGATTATAACTATTTTAAGACTACATTTTTTAATTTTTGTTAAAGTAGTGTAATCTTCAAAAGGTTGAGATCTTTGCCAACGCTTTGGGGATCTTGATACTTCATAGTGGGGATCTAGATCCAAAAATTTAAAAATTGAGATCCCTTGAAGCGGTCTTTCTCGAGAACCTGAGGACTATTCCGGAGTGGAATAACCTTGGGGTGGCAATCTCCGTAACTGTGGTCCTATCCCATCTCCTGGCCATTTTGAGAGGAATTTTCTGTGATCTTCGGTGATGCAGTGTGGTAATTGATGGAAACACCTTTGCTGCGACTTGTGGTCATTCGATGGCAAAACGTTTGATGGAAAAATGCCATTTCCGCTCCTTATTTGTGTGGACTATTGGTCATTTTAATCTTTATTTTTAGCCATCTCCACCAACCATATGAATGGATGGTGGAGATGATATAGGAAGAAGCTGTTTTGGTGCTCCTACTGGACCAAAATAAGTGCGACTCGGGACTCTTCTGTCGGATTATGTTTCCAAAATGCCCTTACTCAAATTCATTAATTGCATTGCATAGAATTCCATTATTGTACGGTGATCTATAAAACTTATCATGCCCTCATCCAAAGTAAAAAGATTTATTAGGTTAAGGGCATGTGTTAAATTTATTTTCCAACATCTATGCCATTTTTTGGGTTAAAAATTGTTCAATTTGTAATTGTTAAACTTATAAAGATTTTTTAAGGAAGAATTCCATATTAGTGTTGAATGAGGAAATTTCAAGAATTCCATATTAATGTTGAATGAGGAAATTTCTACATGTGACAGTCCTTTCCTTTCTTCTCTCTTTGGAAGTCAAAGTAAATCATCTATTTTTCCAAACAAACGTGCTATTATTTTTCGAGAGCATATTATTTCTAATTTTCAACTATGAAGATTTCTAATTTTCAACTAATGTTGAACGAGGAAATTAGTTTTTGAGAGCATATATACTTCACTGTTCCAAACAAACGTGCTATTATTTCTAATTTTCTACTACAAAGAAAATAGTTTTCTCATTAAAACTCACAAACTTTTCTCACTCTCTCTCTCGTCCCCCCTGCTCCCCCTCCCCTGTCTCTTCTATGCCCGTGCAGTGCTCAGGCTGATGTTTAATTGGCTTGTAGGTCAGTCAGTCAATCTTGTCTTTAACTGATTATAATGATATGATTCAATCGATATAAAATGCAACATGAGCTTGCGTTTTTATAAGTTGGAGTCATAGTGCAATTACTGAATAAGCATGTCTCTGACTTGATCCTCTATGGAAAATGATATTGAAAATTCAAATTTCATTTACTGATCAAAAGAAAAAAGAAAAAACAAAAAAGAAAAGAAAATGATATCAAGATTTTCTCTTTTTCTTTTTCTTTTTAACTCTGATATTTGATGAGTATGAGTTGTGATTCTTATAAATCATGGGGGCAACACTTTGAGCCCTTCCCTAAGTTTTCAATTGTCTTGGATGGGAAGGAAGGTAAGGAGGGAACAGTTCATGAGACAATTTTTGTCGAAAGTTGTTCATACCTTATATCATGGGTGATGCTTATGCCAGTTTAATACAAGTATATCTATTGTCAGGTTCTCTGTAAATCTTACAACTGCTTTAATCCCACTTACTGGCATACTCAAGGAGGCTGTAGCAACTCGACTTCTTATCCCGTCAATCATCCTTAACTTCAAATTGTTAAGTTGAATTCTTGGCTTCCTCAATTTTTTGCTAGTCCGCAAGATAACTGTTATGTGTATGTGTCTCTGTACCCAGTTTTGTGTAGAACCTGATTCATTTTTGCTCTGATCAAAGCTTCATTGGCTGTAATAAGAGTCCCCCTTGATTAGGTTTCTTATTAAAATAACACATATTTGATTTGTTTCTTTGGAATTCTTGTCCATTGTCAACTCTTTGGGGATGATTGTTTAAGTATATATACTTTAAAAATTTGTATATGGATTCTTAGCGTGCTTTGTGGTGTAACTTTTCTTAGAGGGAGTGGCCAGGGGGGCTCCTCTTTTGGGGAGTAAGTCTCACTTCCTTAATATCTCTTTTGTATGCTCTTATATTTGGCTGTATATCTAGTTCCACAAAGTTTTGGTTTATCCCTCGTGTATATTGTTTCCAGGTTGTAGTTCTGATGCAAATGATGTGCGGGCCTCTCCTATTTGTCGATTTGACTGATGGAAAAAATTCTTGAACGGGTTTTCTTCTTGTTCAGTTACTTAAAGGATTATTGTTTATGACTATGTTAACAGGATTATGTGGGGAATAAACGTTTGGAGCTCTCTGGCCAGTTGATTTCCCTACTTTTCGAGGTAACACAAAAGTGCCGATATGTGTAGACAAAACTTTTATCATCTTGAAAAATTTATATTTTTCAACTGACTTGTCCTTTTTAGTTGATTTGATGGTTATGCCAACTTTTTGTTACAAACTTTATCATCTATGTTCGTTTTCGCTGGCCTTTGAACATTTTTGTGGCAGTTCAATTTAACTTAATGAAATTCTGACACCGTAAATTAAATGTTGAAGGCCATCATAATTAATCATAATGTTAATGACACTTTTCAGAAGTTATAATTATTTGCACCTGTACTGGATCACTTGTAAAATTATGATAACAAAATGGCTTGATAAGTTTTATAACATCGCCTCAAAAGCAGGGGATTTAATTGGCCAAAAAAAAAAAAATCATGTTGTCATTCCATATCTTCGGTTGTTACACACAATAATTTCTTTCTTGACCAGTTAAATGCCTGCCCTAGGAGTCGGTTTAATACTTTGGTAATTTTTTCCCAGCTCCACTATGTTGATCCTATGGTCTTTTGAATTTGTTGTCCAGGATCAGTTTAAATTCTTAAATTCATTGGTCAAGCAGGAAATTGATAAGATTCTCAGGAAGAGTGACCGATCTAGTGCTTTGAATATGGGAATGGTAAGCAAAGTGATATGTTCTGATCTAATAGCATAAGTTTGTTATTGTTTGTACAATAACTCAGGACGTATTTTTTGTTATGTATTTATGATTTATAATGTATAGATAATATGTACAATAGGATCTTTTATGGTTTATAAATTGCTTTTAGTTGATTTTGTTGAAGGATTTGGCAAAATTCTCTTTTCGAAATGGGTAATATTTTTTCTTCACTGTGCAAAAAAGAATCATGAATCAAATGTTGAATTGTTTTCATCATTCCTTTACTGCTTTTAAGTCTCTTGTGCCAGGAAGACCTTCTTGCCATGGCGTTTACTGAATCAATTCTAAAAGATATGGGAATTTTCTTTTTCTGTGATCTAATTGGTGTAATTTCATACTTGTTCTATTTGAACATCTAGTGGGGAACAGCTGTGTGGTCGTTTCACCAGGTGAAGTCGTTGTAGCTGTGTAGTTTTAGATATTAGTTGATGCTAAACTCCAAAATTCCATGAAGTATGGGGAAAAAGTATCGTACCTCGCCATTTACTAATTCACAGCATGAGAAAATCAGATCCAAGCTCCACTTTTTGCATCAAACAGGCTTCTTCAGGCTTTGAAATCCTATTGGAATAGGAATATGCAACTTGGAACCCTATCCAAATTCTATGAAGAACATTTCTTCTAGTTGTTACTTACTCGTGTCAAACTAGTTCAGCAAGGCAAGGGGTAGATTTGCCCAGAAGCTTAGGTTGCACGCACTCATGGGAATCCTGTCTAGAACCAGTGAAACTTACTATTTGCCTAAGTTTTTGTTTCCTAAATGACTGGCAACATGTCTATTTTCAGTTACGTATAGCAATTAAAACCTTGTACTTACACTTTGGTCGTCGAGGACTATAAAGAGGTTATGTGAGACTACTTTCTTTCTCTTTCATCTTTTTTTTTTTTCTTTTATAAAATGTGATATGTGCACCCAAACACAAACTCTTTCTGTTCTCCTCTCCATCTATACTTTATTTCTCTCCAGGTCATTTTTACATGCTATAATACTATGTCTCTCTCTTGCATTAATCTCCAATGTTCATATATAATTGTGAACTATGTTGGTCAATGTCATTAATTCTTGGCTGGTCATTAGACTGGGTAAGGGATCCTCTCTAGCATCTAACCTGTTGCCATGATTTAATTAAATACACTACACTTATTTATTTTTTAAATAAATAAGGCTGAGGACCTTAAACTATCCTTTAACCTGGCCCAAGCCCGGGTAAAGGAGGTGGGTTGTGTTGGGTAGGCAACTAGCATAAAACTTTGCCACATCTTATTATGAATCCTGAACCTATGTGTTACACCCCAAGTTTTATAACACTAAAATCCTTGAGATGTGGCCGTCGATTCTTAACAAATTTTTTTTAAAACTTCACCATATATTGCACTAAAACAAATTTTTTATTTTTAAGAATCTGTACAAAGTCTACTCATAACTAATATTATCATGAAGGTCTAGATAGACATCTGTTAGGATAAAATTTACAAATGGTGAATTTGAACAAAAGTCACAAAGGGAAAATTTTATCATGGTTATAATTGCTTCTAAAGCTCTTACCGGATGAGTCCAAATAGTCCCTACCAGTGTAACTGGATAGGTCCACACTATCCCTGCATATCCAAACATACCTCATTAGCGTACCGGATGAGTCCAGATAATCCCTATTGGCATAACCGGATAGGTGCACACAATTCCTGCAGGTCCAGATGAGTCCAAATAGTCCTTCCCGACGTAACCGGATATGTCCACATATACTTAAATTATCTCTAAAACTCTTTAAACATAAAAAAGAAGCAATATCGTATATGCAAAGTATCATTGAAATCATTAACAGGAATTCATTTGAATCAATTTAAACAATCACTTTCATTGAAATATCTATAAGTAAACAGTCAAATATTTTGGCAATAATTTCTGAAAGGTAGCAGTTCTGAAGGACATTCCTGAAATGTAACATAATAAACAATCCATTATCATTAGAAGAGCTTTTATGGAAATCCAAAGTTAAACACGAAAATATCACATTTTTACGGAAATGCAATTTCATAAATAATCATTTTACATGAATGGGTACAACTTATAGCGTCTAAAATTCACAGATGGACAAAAATACAATTAAATGCCGAAATGCATAAATCTTATAGTATTGGCAATATTACAATTAAGTGCATAAATATCATAATGTTTTTACAAGAAACAGAATAAAGTCACTTTCACATAAAACATACGATATTTAAAATTTATAATTTATTGAAAGCAGAAGTAACCAAAATTCATAACAGCTAATGGGATATCATAGTTTTGCTAACACAGACTTTTCCAGGACAATGAGATCACTTACACATAAAACTTATAAAATAAAGATGCTGGCCGGAAATATCACTATTTTATTAAAAACAGACTATTTTTTAGGAGGATGGGGTCACTTAAACATAAAACTTACGTGTCTAAAATTTATAACTTTGTACAGAATTAATCAATTTTATTTCTAATAATTTTACAGTGTATAAAATTTCTAACAATAGATAGGAATAATAATTTTATTAAAAGTGGACCATTTTTCAAGAAAATGAGGTCACTTACCTTCATGATGCCGATATGCCCATGGGATGACCATCCGTGAACCTTAGGTAATATAGAGAGAGTATAACACAAATGCATCGAAAAGCAATTGAATATATCAATGGCAAAATACTCACTCTGATGAATTGAGCTGGAGAAGAATCAAAACCCTAAAATTCCGAATTCCACAACATAGAGCATTTCAAACCCATGAACGCACTCTCTGATGCAAAAGAAATGTGATTAAATAATGCAAAAGGTAAAAGAATGTATAGCTTATGACACTCTGAAAAAGAACCAAGCAGGCGAGAGAATCTCAAAGAACTCCATAGTTATAACAATAATGCAGCCTTTAACCAGTCACAACACATCCTTATGCAGATAAGAATTTTCCTCACGCGCTTGAGAGAGAGATGAGCTATCAACCTGGAATGATGAGAGAGGGAGAGAGTATAGCATGAGAGAGAGAGAGAAAGAGAAGACACATTTTTAAAACGAGAGAGAGAGACTTTGATAACACCTCAATTAAGAGGTGTCCAAAATACAAAAACAATGAACTTTTAAAATGCCACGCAAGAGGTAAAAACCCACCTCCTCATGAAAAGTTAAAAAGTAAAAGATAGTGGGCCTAAGGTCCACCCAAATAAAGATGGATCATCCAAATATTTAATAATATTGTGGCTTTTGAAACATTTTAAGAAAAGCTAAAAGAATGGTCCCTATGGTATATTATTGTCACAATGAACTATCATCCAAAATGATTGTTATTATTACTATTATTATTATTTTTCAGTTTCAGAAAAATTTTGGGTCGTCACACTATGTTATGTAGCTCACCCCAGATAATCAAGATAAGGCTTGGATGATGATGATGATGACTCTAAATTTATTTATTTTTACTGTAGCTGTTATCTTAAATGTATCTCAGAAAGTTGTTACATGATCAACTAAAATATCCTTCATTTTTTATTTATTTTTTAATTTTTGTTTGTTTTCACGATTGACTTTATTATTTCTTGAAAGGCAGGGATGCTTTTCGCATGGGCTTTGCATGCATGCTTGCTTGCAATCAATGATTATTTATAGTATGTTGGGGTTCCTTTCTGTTGTGCTAGATTTTCACTTGGCTATAATTTCCAGAAGTATAGAAGTTCTTTTTTTTTCCCCCTTTTCTTCAGCTCCTACGAAGTCACAGAGATGTCATAACAAATGGCCTGGAGCGGGCTATCTCTACTGGAAACTGGGATGTGAAAAGGTTTCGGATGAACCGGAAAGGCGTATCCCAGGTTGGACTGAATGATTTTGTTCTCTTTTTTCCCCTAGTCTTTCCTTTCTTCCCTTACTAACAAACTAGTTCATTCCATTGTTTCTCCTTTTACAGCTTGTTTCTAGACTGTCATTTATTGCGGCCTTGGGCCACATGACACGAATCTCTTCCCAATTTGAGAAGACGAGGAAAGTTAGTGGACCAAGGGCATTGCAACCAAGCCAGGTAAATGTTTTTATGTATGTTATTTTTATGGATTCTGTAGTACATTATCTAAAATAAGCATGAAGTAAATCGCCTGCAGTTTAAAATATTTGATGGTGTGCAAGTTCTCTTTGTTTGCAGTATGCTGAAAATGTTAGTTCTTATTAATACTAATGATTATGATATCTTCCCATTGAAACAGTGGGGTATGCTTTGCCCGTGCGATACTCCTGAAGGTGAGGGTTGTGGTCTTACTAAGAACTTGGCTTTGATGACCCATGTTACAACTGACGAGGACGAGGGTCCACTGATTTCTCTGGTTTGTTATCCTCCTCAAATATGCACAAGTGTATTATACATGATTTAGTGCAAATGTGTGACTTCTTTTATCTTCATGTAGTATTATACTCTGATGGATCGTGTCTCTCTTTATGTTCAAATTAACATTGGTTCGAAACTTGATTCTTGGGATATCTCAGCATGGTGATTCCTCGAGAAAACTTCAAATTTGTAGTATTTTCTTAAAAATCCTTGAAATTCTTATGAAAAATATCTGTATTTCCACGAATAAGATTAGTCCATAAAGGTTTCGAAAAAAGGAAAAATTGGAGAAGCGAAATTTTAGGATTTATGCTTATAAAGTTTTAAGCCACGAAAACATATTCAGAAAGCTCATTTTTGGCATTTTTTTATGTAGTGTAATAACTTCTAATTTTTTTTTAGGTGATAACATAATTTTTCTTTAAAAACATACACACACATACACACACACACACACACGCACTCGCGCGCACACACAAACACAGACACACAGGAATAGATGCTGTCAGCCCATGGGTTGACTGCTACAGTGTAAGCCAATGGCCCAGATTGAATCTGGGTCGATCTGACGCTCACGACCTTGTTTCATATTTGAATTTTCATGTTTGTCTATGACTCCAAATCACTTGAAAATTTAGGCGTGCATTCTACTCATCGAGGTGCAACTAATAAAAATATTAAAAAAATATTTCATACAGTATAAATTGACCAAAATACCGCCGAAATGTTTTGGGGGTATTTTGGTTTTTTTAATATTTTTATTAGATTCTAACGCTCAAAATGTCAAGTGATTTGGATTTGTATAGAAATGAATAAAAATTCTGATACAAAATGAGGTCGTGACCATTGGATTGAGCTCATATTCAATCTGGGCCATTGGCTGACATTGTAGCGGTCAGTCCGTGGGCTGACAGAATTAGTCACTACAGTGCTCCCATACCTCCACCATGCATTATTAAGGGTCTTCAATAACTCATTTATGAGCTCTACCGCCTTAGTCCAGGGCATCCTAAGCTCATAAGGTGTTGGCCCATGCTCAAATTGCCCCACTACTTCCAGCATGGCTTGGAAGCTCGTCAAGCTAGCGACAGTGAAAGAAATACCTGATTGGTATATCTTTGCTCTATGATTGACATACCAGACCCCTATCCTCTTCTTGAAGTAGTTTCCCTATGGTAGTCTGCTTCTTATCTCTAACCACAACCTTAGGAATAAGTGGAAATTAAGAATAATTCTAATTAAGCCCACATAGGGATCCCCTTCCTCGACATAATAATAATCATCTTCTTCCTCATCTCAAAAAATATTTTCCTCTTCTTCTCTTCTTTTTAGTTTTGGCTCGCCTCCATAGTGGCCAACATTTCTTTCTTAACACTGGCTGGTAGTGACTTGCATGGGCCTACATAACCTCTGATATCGGCTGAGCTTTTTGTTACTTGATGTATGCCGGTATTATGAATATTGTTGACAAAACCTGATTCCACTCTGTTTTTGTCTTTTTGCTTAGGGAAATAACAATATTTGAACCCTGATCACCGTGTCTATTTGAATTGGAAGTTTGACATTGTCACCATCTCAACAATAGGGAATCAAGTGAATAACGCCCAATATCATCATCATCATCATCCAAGCCTTAGCGAAATGATTTGGGGTTGCCTGCATGAATCTTGTTCATCCTTTCATCTCTATCAAGGGCCATACCCTTAGTAAGACCAAAGTCACCATATTTTTCTCACTACTTCTATCCTTGTCCTTTTAGGCCTTCCTCTTGCTTTTTTAGAGCCTTCCACTTGCACCAATGCGCACTAAGTTTACACTGTACATGGCCAGTCCATCTACGTCTGCTTTCCCTGACTCCTATTGAAGCCATACCTAAGTTCCTTCGTATATGTTCATTCAAAATTTTATTCTTTCTTGTCTTGCCACTGATCCATCTCAACATCCTCATCTTAGCTACACTCATTCTGATAGGTTGTTTCTTGACTGGTCTTACCACCGTCACATAGTACTTTCTCTTCGGTCTCAATGATATGTGACAATCACATAAAACTCCAGATGCACATCGCCAATTTGCACACCCAGCTCTAATTCTTTGGCGACATCTTTCTCAATCTTTCCATTCTCTTGAGTTATCAACCCTAGATATTGGAAACAATCTCTTATAGGTATTTCTTGACCATCACTCTTAACTATTTCCTCGTTTCTACTCCACAAAGCTGAAAGGTCTGAAATTTGAATTTGAAAACTAGAAAAAAATCACAAGCCAAAACCATATATAGGAAAAAGTCACTAAACCAAATACTAAAATTCAGAAAAGTCATCAAAAAACCCAAATCTATATACTAAAAGAAATATACAAATTAAAAATCTAAAATATAATTTCAGAACTAGAAAGAAAATATAAAATTTGTATCCAATATGAAATGGCCACAAGCTTTGAGTGCGCCATAGGCTTTAGAGTGAACTTGGCCAAACAATGATGATGGGTGTCCGTCGACAACCTCGTGCTTTTCAACTTGGCTCTTTTTTGTTTATTTGTTTGTTTGTTTTTTTTTTTTTTGGTTGGGGGGGGGGGGAGATGTTTGGTTTTGCTAAGGCCAACCATTGTAGTTCTCCTATGGGGGGGCAAGCCCAAACATCAACAATGGAGTCATATCACCGATAATTTGATAGGAGATTTACGGGATGGAAAGGTCTCTTTCTTTTGTTAGCTAACCGGATAACCCTAAGTAGGCAACCCTTTTGAATATTCCCATCGTCCAAATATCTCTCTTTCTTATGCCTTCCCTATGGTTAGCTATTTAGAGCAGCTTATGAGAAACTTCTTGTGGTTAGGTGCGAACGACAGGAAATACCACCTGATTGCTTGGGACAAGGTATGCTTCCCCAAGTCTCATGTGGGTTTAGTATTTGCAGACTAAAAAATGACTACCTTGCCCTCATTGGTAAATTGTGGTGGAGATTCCCCACCCAATAGAACCATCTCTGGTTGGATGGGGTATGGCACAAGTACTGTCGTGAACCCTCTTCCTGGCTCCCTAGTGGTAGAGCCCCAAACAACTCCTCTGGGCTATGGAGACGCTTGCTCTATTGCCTCAATCGGTTGGTATGCAACACTCACTATTGGCCGTGATCAATTGAAAGAATTTCTTTCTTGTTTGACTTATGGATTGGTTGTGCCCCCGCGCAGGTATCATTTCCCCAACCTCTTTCGTCTGGCTAGCTCCCCCTCGCCTTAGTAGCTGCTAACTTTGAAACCTTTGGCCCTGGTAGGGTGTCGAATCCTAACTTTGGGACGCCTTTGTCTTTGTCTGAATAAGAGATGCCGGCACTCTTAGAATTGCCCTCCATTCTCCACGCCATCTTCATCCCATCTTTCGACCAGGATAAGATCATCTAGTCTCCAGCTTCGTCTGGCATTTTCTCGGTTTCCTCTTTTTACCAAACCCTACAGGGCCCCTCAACAGCACCATCCCCTTCCCTATCCATAGCTGCCAGAGCTTGTTATCCTTTCATTCCTCCAAAGGTCCAATTTTTCAGTTGGATTGCCATCTCCGGATGTGTTTTGGCTGTGGACCAATTACAAAGAAGGGGGAATGTTTTGGCTGTGGACCAATTACAACGAAGGGGGGTGCACATCCCTAATTGATGCATCATGTGCCGTAATGAAGCTGAATCCAACGTCCACCTTTTCATCCACTATAGCCTTGCTGAAGTTCTCTAGGGTGGCTTTCTCTAGCTCTTTTGATGCTCATGGGTCACTCCACAGTCCATCCCTTGGCCAAAGGTGGGTATCCTCCACTGAACAGCTACAATGGCTGCCACACTTCCAGTGATTTGGTTGGAGAGAACCATAGGGCATTTCGTGGCGAGCTGATGTGGAGGCCACTCCACAGTCCATCCCTCAACTGTCCTTCCTCTGCCCCCTTGGCCAAATCCGAATATCCTCCTGTGAAGAGCTACAATGACTACTACACTTTGAGTGATTTGGTTGGAGAGAAACAATAGGGCGTTTCGTGGCGAGGTGGCGCATGTGGAGGCCCTATTGGAGAAGGTTCGTGCACTACTCGGTTGCCCACTTCCACCAGAATTGGCGGGCTTTGCTCTTTTTCAATCCTATTCGAATCGCTTGGGCTTCTTTGGGGAGACCTTTAGATAGAGGCCAATCCGAGCTCAACTTGCAGGGAAACCAACACTGTAGTCGACACCGTCGCTATAAGGACGGAGCTAACCTACACAACTAGCAAGGGAATCTTTTGGGCATTTTTTGAGTTCTCAAGTCCCATCTCTCGTAAATTCTGTTCTAGTTTTTTTTGGCTGTCCATAAGGGTTGTATAGATTTTTTGGGCCCCTTTAGACGTTTTTTGGATTCGGGCACTTGACTTGAGGAGCGCCGGATTTTTTGTACACTTCTTTACTTAATACAACAACTAAAATTTAAAAAAAAAGAAAAATATGAAAGATGTGTCCAAAACCCTAATTTTAGAGAGAAGGCCAATGAATCTAAATCCAAACTTGAAAAAAAAAAAAGAGAGACAAAAACCAATCTTTAAAAAAACAAGCAAATACCAAACTAAGTCTGGAAAAATGTTAATAAAATACTAAATCCAATATAAAAGTGAAGTACTTTTCATGACCTAATCAAAGTTGGCTTGAAATAGTAAGCTTTGGTTATGAAAACACCTTTGTTGAGACAGCTTCAAGTCTCACAATAGCTTGCTATTCTTTTCGATTTCTAAGTCTTGTTTTTAGAGGGCTTTTCTCTCTCTAAGTTGTGAAAATGAATTTTGCGGGTTTGATTATCTCCCAAACTCCTCTCTTCCCCCATAAATGGGGAGGGAAATGACAAAAATGCCCTTGCCCTTGGGCCTATTCTGCCCTCGAGCAGAGACTTGGTGGCTACGTTGTCCACCTAGGGGGGTTCTTAGAAGGCCTACTCCAGGCACCCGTCCTAGCCTAGGTAGAGCTCGCCTAGGGCCTCGGCCCACCTCAAGCTCCCGCTTAAGCACCCAATGCACCTCCATAATTGTCAAATTTGGTTGCATAGGTTCACATCAAGCTGACTAAGCGGCAAGGAGATTATAACATAGAAATTGAAATTTATATCGATTATGGAGGCAAGATTGACTTTTTTGGAAGTTTTGTCGCCTAATACATTTTATATTGGAATAATGTATTCATCTTCTTTGAGTAACGAAGGTCCAAAATTGGAAGTATTGAAAGCTCAACAAACCTAATGATCAAAATAGTGTTTCTCGTGTACTTTGTGGAAAAGTAAGTGTTCCCGAAAGATTCGAAATAGTTATTCTGGTGTATTTTCCATCAAAAGGAACAACTTACTTGTATTTAGGGGGACTGTATTGGCATGAGCAAAAACAATCAATAAAAATTAAAAGAGAGATTAGGCATATATTAACAGCAGAATAAAAAAAATAAAAAAGAGAGGCATTAAAGCGACAAGGTTTTGTTTGGTTATTGTTGATGATGTAGAAGATGGAGATGATGCATCTGAAGTTAAAAGTAACGTAGGATTACAAGGGCAAGGGTGATAAAATTTTGATGAGTTAGGCCAAAAGACCTTGACCAAAGGGACCGATGGATTAATTTTGCATCCCTAAACCCTTGGTTGTGATAAAGGATGGACGGAAGAAAAAAATTTGCAAGTGCATTGCCCAGAGGTTTTACCAATCTTTTATTGCTTAGGAATCTCCTACTGAGAGATGCAATGAAAATTGTAAAGATGATTGAGGTATTGGACAATTTGGCTTCAAGCTTAGTGAATCTTATGCACTAGGTGATCATGTACATATATTGGGATTGAGGTAAATTGAGGAATCAAGGCTAGGGTATATGTAGGTTTTAAGACCCAACTATTCACGAACTTGTGATATGGACCTCTCTACCCCACTATATTGGAGAGGCTTTTAAATACGGCTATGACTAACATGCTTCAATTGAGAAGTTGTAATGGGTGTCTCTATTCGAAAAATTTTAGGTCCATGAGCGAACTAGGCTAATTCATTATCCTTGGTTTCTTGTGGGAGGTTTGAAGTTGTCTTTTCATGGACAACTCAATGTTATCCAAGTACTAAGCTCACATGTGTCCTTTCCTTGTCACACAAGTAATTAAGATATTTTTATGACCTTGTACAACTCCCTTTGCATGGGAGAACGCTCCCATAGGGGCATTAGGTGCATAGTACTTCTTCAATATATGAAGGCTTTATTTTATGATCTATATTAAGGCCCATAGGTTTTACATGTTAATAACATAGAAAAGAGACAAAATAGTTCAATAACCATCAAAATAGGCCAAATATGAGTGGATCTAGCTTTTTGCACAAAAAGTAACCCCAAAAGCCTAGATAGGTTCCATAATCAAAGCCTTTTCTCAACTAATTGGGGTCGACTGCACAAATGCTGGTTTGCCATTTTGTTCTACTAAGAGCCATACCCTCAGTGAGGGCATAGGTCCTCATATCTTTTCTCACTACATCCAACCATGTCCTTTTGGGCCTACCCCTTGCCCTTTTTCAGCTTTCCACTTGAACTAACTCGCACCTCCTAATAGGTGTTGTATTACGTCTGCGCCACACATGGCCAACCCACCTAAGCCTACTCTCTCTCATCTTATCGCTGCCTATTGGTGCCAGACCTAAATTTTCTTGAATGTATTCATTTTGAATTCTTTTCCTTCTTGTCTTGCCACTCATCAATCTCAATATCCTCATCTACGATACACACATTCTATGGGTATATTGTTTTTTTGACCACCCAACATTATTCCCCATAGAGGAAAGCTGGTCATAAAAATACCCCATAAATCCCTTCACTTAAAAATAATACTTTAATGACACTTTTACCCCTAGTAAAGCAACTAATTCTGTAACTATTCTAACCATTTTTCTGAACATCTCCTATAATCCTAAGAAAATATAAAAATCCTAGAATATGTAAAAAACTTAAAACCCCTAAGCAAATAATCCTAAAAATTCAAAAATCACATCCTTAATATTGAATAAGAAAAATTTAAAAACAACAGGCATCTTGTCTTGCATCATTCTCCTTGGGTTTGAGAACAACTCGTCCTTGAGTTTTGAAATAAGCTAAGATGAATTTTGCATCATGCAACCTTCTTCAACCCAAATACTGAAAACACAGTCCTCAGACTTATGAGTGATTGGACTAATCAAAACACATTAGTTGTGCATTGAAATTGCGTCTTTGCAATCCGTTGATATTATCCATACACACTTTTTCAGAATCCCTTGTGGAAAGGGTCATTTTATGTTGATGGAATAACCGTAATATGTACACCCGGTTTAGTCATTTTAATTAGCTGAAATTGCATCATAGCATCCGTTAAACCTTGTATAAATTGCATTCATTTAACCCCATAACAAACCAAGGGTGCATCTTAGAGATGATCGTCTCCGACCTCCTAGTTCTCTAACAAAATCAGCTACTTCCTCTTCCAAAAGTCCATCTTCATCTTGATCATTGTAACCCTCCTTGTTTTCACGCTGTTCTTTGTCAAAAATTGGATCACTAACTTCTTTTTTTGAACTCTATTCAAAGACCAGTTCAGAGTTCCAATCACTGACTTGCTGATTTTGGAAGCGAATTGATGAGAAATTCTTCGAGTTTAACCAATCTGCCTCATCTACTACTTGGAGTGTAATCATGCTACGGCGGAACACGAATAGCTCCCCATAATCACTATAGCCACATCTGGGTCCTTTTCGTCAATCGGCTCATTTTAGATGGGATCACCGTCAAAAGAATGCTTGCTGTCGTCATCATCAAAATCCTCAAAAAGGTTATTGAACTTGTCGATTTGGACATTGTGATGAGACATGCCCGGTCCCCAAACATTTGTAGCACTTGATGTTGCAACCAGCTCTCGAAACAACCCGTTTTTGGTCCAAGGCACCTTGCTAGTTCGTCGTTTCAGCAATGCAATATGTCGAACTGGCATTTGTTATGCTGCCTTTTCCTTCCAATCACCACTACAGACTACTGCCTCACTTGCACCTTCACCCGCACCCTGCTTTTTTGAGGGCCATTTCCGCTGAATTTCAATCCTCTTTGCAAGTTATAGACCTCATAAAGGGTCCAATATTGCTGCAAAATTACCACATCTTGAATTTATTGGCGAAGTCCATTCACATCCCTGGCAATTGACTGCATATTCATCCATCGTACAATATCCTTGGCGCAACACATGCATCTTTTGATATGCAACTGCAAATTATTTCAGGTAGAGATCTTTCCTATATCTCTTCCCACAACATAGTTTTAGGCTTTCCCATCCTTTCTGGCCTTGCTCTCAGGTGTTCCCATGCTAAAGCACTTTTCTTCAATTTAATCGCAACAATTTTAACCTTTCTATTCTTTGACACATCCTTGTACTCAAAGACGGTCTCTACTGTGTTTAACCAATCCATAAAGTCATTGTGTTGCGACTTTCCTTCAAAATCAGGAATATCTACTTTTAGATCTATGGATTTTGAGTGGCAGCTATATTTTCGTGCATATTCTTCTTCACTGGACTCATCCCGCGGAGCACAATAGTGAAAAGGGTTGGACTCAACATCATCTTGGATGGATAAAACTTCATCTTGCCCACAATGAATGCCTACAAGACGCTTTGTAAGTTCTTGAACTTGTTGACTCAGATCCTCTACCTCATGATTCCTCTCATCACGAGGTGGATCCATATGAATACCCCAATCTCGACCTCTTCTTCCTGCCGTAATTTCATTAAAATAATAAACCCCAGGCAGAGAACCAACATAACCTAACTGAAACCAGCAAGTTGTAGCCTGATTTGGCAAAACGTAGCCTAAAATCAGCAAGCCCTAGACTTGGCTATAGATTCCCAGCTTTGTTGTTAAAGAAAACCTAGGTTCTGATACCAATTTGATGCAGGAAAATAGTGAGAAGAGACAAAACAATTCAATAATTTTCAAAACAAGTCGGATTTGATTGGATCTGGCTGCTCTTGCACAACAAAGTGACCTTGAAATCCTAGAGAGGACTTCTTGTTACTATTTATAGCCTGTTTTTCTGTTCACGCACAAAAAGTGCTAGAAACCATAACATCCCAGGTCCTTTTATTACATTATAATTAATAAAAAAGCCCAAAGCTCCCACACTTAAGTTAAAAAGTTATATAAATACCCCATAAGTCCCTTCACTTAAAAGAAAATTTGCAGACACTTTTACCCCCATTAAAACAACTAATTCTGTCAGTATTCTAACCGCTTTTCTAATCATCTCGTAAAATCCTAAAAGAATATAAAAAATCTTAGAATCCCCAAAAAAATTAAAATCCCTAAGAAAATAAGCCTAGAAAATTTCAAAACATACATCCTTACTTTTAAGAAGAAAAATTAAAAAATATGAAGCATCTTGTCTTGCATCAACAGTTTTTAGTCAAAACCAGAGTTTGACTACGTTTGGTAGGTAGGACTAGCCAGTTTTGATCAGTTTATGCTAAACAAAGTTTGGCTAATGATTACAATAGTTCATTTTTTCTAACTATGATTGCTATTAAATTTTAATTTTCTTAATTCTAGTCTAATCAGTTCTGCCAATGGTTGCACCCGCATTCACTGGATCGGACTCCTTACCGATTCGATGGCCGGTCCAATGCTGATAACACTTATATTGTTTTTTAGGAACTTAAGTTAGGTATAAATAATTTTTCTTATTATTAATAGGGTGAAATATATTTCTTTATATATTTTATGATGATGTGTAAATTATAGATGTGGGACTTCTATTTTTTTTTTTTTAATCACTAGTTGGAGTAACAAATTAGAATAAAATTTTCCATGAGGACTTTTATTTGAAAATAGTATTAATAAAATGTTTTATTTTTAAGAATGCGATGATGTAGATGATATGGAATATGATATTCCCAACTCTACCTTTTGTGGGCCATAATCTTTTAATTTCTCTATCTTTGGGTCTACCTTTTTGTATGTGTGTTGTTCCTTCTTCAGGAGGAATGGCTTGTAACTCCTTGTGAAAATGTATTCAAGTATCCAAGGGATCAAGGTTTCCTCCATGAGACTTCTATTTACTTATTAGGGAGTCACTTCAATCTTTTCTGTTGTATTCAGCCTCTTGCTAATTTCTAAATTTTGGCTGGGTATCAGTTCATGTGTGGTAACTATTTCTAGTCTTATTTTTTTAATTAATATCACCTTTTCCCTTTTGTGGTCCTTCCATATTGACTCTAGCGGCACTATTTGAAAGGGAGATCTAATCTAATAGTCTCTATCTTGATATGTAGTCAGTACACTGGCACTTCTTGATGGACAAATATGATTCATTTTGGTCCTGATTATGATCATGAGATATATTACCTCTTTGTGCTTTAAAGTAGGTTTTCTTCTTGCATGAACCTGCTTATGAAGTTCTAATTATTTCTCTTCTTCTTGCTGTGACTATTTATGGTTTCAGTATTCCCATCCATATTGTCTGGTTCTACTTGCACTGAACCAACTGATGCTTCATCATTCCTCTCTGTTCCATGTATAACATACACATATTTGCTAGTATGAATAAATATATACAATGACCATTGTTAGGATTTTTTGCACGTAAACTTTGAAAAGGCCTATGAGTATATATATTGATGATTATTTACTAGGTATGTATATAAAAATTGCACATAATAAATAAGTACATCAATATTTATTTAGATACATGTTTTGATTACAAAGAACTTTGTAAGACTTATAAATGGACTTCAAACTCGACATTTCAACCAGGCTCTTTGTGAGGCCAAATTCGGGTGCAGTTTGATTTGTAACTCGTAAATGTTGCTTTCAAGAGTGTGTAAGCCCACGTACTGGTTTGTATGTTGCTTCATGAGGAATTATCAATGTTTGTTATCTTGTTTTCCAGTTCAGGTTCCCTGATTATTGCTGCCTTAAGTTATTATGATTCTACAATCATTGTTAGTGGTGACAATTATTGTGCAACTTTTTTTTTTTAAATCTGATTTCTACTTTTCAACTTCCGCATTGCAGTGCTATAGATTGGGAGTGGAAGACTTGGCTTTGCTATCTGGAGAGGAGCTACATTCATCAGATAGCTTCTTGGTTATATGTAATGGGCTAATACTTGGCAAACATAGACAACCGCAGGTAGTTAATACTGAAATAAAATTTAAAACACAAGAATGAAATTCCTTTTATAATTTTTGTTTTTTGTCATCATATTTCTGTTTCTTTAGAATTTCGCTACCTCTCTGAGAAAGTTGCGGCGAGCTGGCAGAGTTGGTGAGTTTGTTAGCATTTTTGTCAACGAGAAGCAGGTATGCTGTTTCACTTACTGTTATTAACAAAAGTTTCATGTAGCTTTCTGTAGTTGATACATTTTACTTACTTTTGAAAATGCTAAAAACTCAATGTTTTTAATTATCTTGGATGTGCAATGCAAATTGGTATCTAAACTTAATATGAGGTATTTTTAATTTCCATATTGATGGTATGAATTGATCATATCACATTGTAAGTGCTCTTTGCTTGTGGGTACTTTTGAATGGTGTCCTCTGGATTCTTGATGCGGATCACGAAAAGAGAAAACTCTGAGAAGAAGTCTCTCTCTCTCTCCCTCTATCTCTCTCTCTCTCTCCTCTCTATGTTAATTAATTTTCATAACTACTAAAAAAAAAAAAAACCCACCAAGCACATTACATAGTTGTCCCTCCCTTTTATTACCCCTTCTAAAACTCTTATCTTCTGTAACGATAAACCTAAACCCTCCTATTGCACTTAATCTTTCTAAAAAAACAAAAAATACATGCTCCTATCTTCCTATGTAAGATAATATTACTTAAAGACAAAATGTAACTCCTAATGAAAGGATAGACCTTCCTACTGAAAAGATATTTTTATTTTTTATTTGATAAAATTAACAAACATATTGAAAAGATTGACTTGCTAAAATGATAAAAACGGACTCTTTGGCCTTCATACAAACTCACCCTCCTTTAATTCCTCAACCCTTCTATGCAGTAATTCCTGAAATATTAACCCCAATAAAAGATAAAATATCTAACTACATATCTAAAAATAAATTAAAATTTTGAATCAACCATGTATTGATCTGCATCAATTTTTATCAATGGGTATATATTGAAGTTGGGCGACTTTGATTAAAGTTTGTGAAAGCCTTACTTTTATTTTATTTTGACGAACTTCGATGTCTGTAGTATTTCCTTACTGACTTTCACCTGTTATACTGTGTTTCTAATTATGCGAGAATCTATTTGCCAGCGCTGTGTTTATATTGCTTCAGATGGGGGTCGCGTTTGTCGTCCACTTGTCATTGCTGACAAGGGCATCTCTAGGATAAAGGAATATCATATGAAGGAATTACAGGTGGATTGAGCTTATTTTTGCGAATAAATTGTTGGATTGTAATTTATTAATTTAATTTGTAGCTTTTTGATAAAAGGCACATTTTTCTAGGATGGATTTCGGGTGTTCGCCGATTTCTTGCGGGAGGGACTTATTGAGTATCTTGATGTTAATGAAGAAAATAATGCTCTGGTTTGTTTCCTGTCTCCTGAAAAGTCTATTCAATATGAACTTGATTGGTTGTCAATGAGATAAGGAATGCCATTTATTAGTATTGTTTTGGTAAATAGATTGCATTGTATGAGGGAGAGGCAACACCAAATACCACACATATTGAAATCGAGCCCTTCACCATACTAGGCGTTTGTGCTGGATTAATTCCTTATCCTCATCATAACCAGTCTCCTCGAAATACTTATCAGGTTGGGTTTGATATTTAATATTGTGATTGGGACTCTCTTTATCAACTGTAGATTTATATAAGTTAAGCCCTTGATTCCCTTAAAAAGTATCTTTTGCGTTTTGCAGTGTGCAATGGGAAAGCAAGCAATGGGCAATATCGCTTATAATCAGGCAAGTTGGCTTGACATTATTCTTATTTATCTGCTTTATTTTTGTAACTATGTTATTTTGTTGATGGAGTTTTCTTTTTACTCATTGGCATTATTATTTTGTTGGTGGGGTTTTTCTTTTTAATCATTGGCATCTTATTTTCTGTCCTCAGCTTTTTAATGCCTCCGAACGTATGCTTGCTTTCAACTAACACTGAATATGCATGAAATTGTTCAAAAGGATTTGCTTTTTTGTTGGTATCTTATTCTTCTTGCTTGTGATCACAAGTATGGTCAGCACCCATCTAATGACGATACCATATCAGTTCAATTCGTAAATTTACAGTTTACCATAAAAATGGGTACCATGTGAATAAGACAATGTTTTGCTTGTATGGTACCCACTGATCATATTGCTTGCAGTTGCCGTGAGAATGGTTAGTACCCATCAAGTCACAATGGCATATGATTTTGTTATCTTGTTTGACACAGTCTGAGTCAATCTAAGGCTCAACCTGCATCTTCAGGGACAAACATTGCCTAGTCTCTCTCTTTTTTGTTGGACACCTAGTCATAGGACTTGTGAGTCCAATACATTTTTTGGTAGGAAAGCTGCAAAATGCAGATGGTTGTTTGTTTGCAATTGGGGGCTAAGTGTCCCGAATCCTTCTTATCCACCAAGGCGTCCTGTTTGTATGGCCAAAAATGTGGTTTGTACTTAAAGAAATCTTAGTCGTTTTCATTGTTCGCACTTACATGTTTTTGTGGTAGGAGAGAATTCAGCAAGTGAATCTACCTTAAAGGCAAGCAGTTGTTTATTTTCTTTGTTTTCACTGAACAATTTTCAGTGATCCTTGTTTCCTAATTTTATGGGCCTTCATGCAATAAGAAAATATATGAATAAGGAAAGTCAAACATTGTTAGTTGATTTGCAGGAGGAAACAAATTAAATAAATGAAATTTCTGCTTTGGGTTGATAAAATTTCCTTTTACCAAGAGTATTGATGGAATTTAATCTTGGAAAGTGGGGAATAATGGCTTTAACCTTGAGACATTTCCTCATCCTGACGGTTCTAGGTGATTGTTCGTCAATGCTCTGCGTGATAATGTCAAATAATGTAAATCTGGATGAAATTAGGTTAGAAGACAGGTGTAGATTTGAGCCATTCTCATTTTAGCAAGTCAATTAAGAACACAGATAAAGTATGAAGCAAATGGTTGGTGGGTAAATTTTAATCTTCCAGTCTTGATATTTTCATCAATGATTGGATATGTTAAGAATCGGGGAGTGAACCAATTTAAGCTCTGTGAACAATTGGAACTTAATTTTGGGGCCGCCTGGCCTTTGATATTTCTCAAGTTCTGCTAGAAGACCTTCTAAGTTACATAGAGGTGCTCAACATCAGGAATAGTGCATGAAGTAATTATGGTGCAAAAATTATCTCGCGATATGTAAATGTAGGAATGACAGATGTATAGTTCTTTATGTTATTCTCTTATATTCTATCAAGGGGGTGGCATGATCATTCACTGCATTGATACCTGCGGATATGACGTTTAACCTCTAACATTTGTAAATGAGGATCTATTTATTACAACTGTACCCCTTTTACCACTATTGAACTTAAATATGTGATTTTGCTGAAATCTGGCTCCAACACTGTTGCATAATGAATGGCATGCTGATCGAAGGATTGCCATTTAGTGTAGGGGTTCATAATTTTTATGCGAGAAGGCTAATTCCCAAATTAATTACGAGGGATTAATATCTTATATGCCTAAAGGTATTAATGACTTAGACAGGGACGTGCATATTGTTCATACATGCATGGAGAATATACACCTTAAGGTAATGTAGAGATAGATACGTGGGTAGTTAGAAGAATATCCCTGGTAAATGTAAATTTATCTGAACAATTATTCATACAATTGGCATCTCTATTTTAGTTTACATTCTGGTTTTGTTTCCTCATATCACTTATGAGCTTTCATTTATATGTTTTTCGAAGGTGTTAGTGGGGTGGTGTTAGTGGGAATGGAAACCACAACGTTTTGACTAGGGTGTCGGGGTGCTACCACCATGACCCCAGACCCTTTCCTTGCCTTCATTTATACGTAGATGAATTTTATGATGAATAGTTGACATTTGGTGTTTGAATTTTTGAACTTTACACTTTATGGATACTGTGAACAATGTCCTGAACAGTGCCATAAACAATACCATGAACAGCAGAAATTGTCAACTAGAGAGAAAGGGAAAAGAAGAGGAAAAGAAAGAGAGAAGAGAGAAAATATGAAAGAGAAGAGATGAGCGAGTGATATGAGATTCAATCGCGTCATGCCCCAGTAATATCTTTATTTATAATGTTTTTACAAGAATAAGAAATAATTTCAATAAAAATAAGTATCTTAAAGTATATAAAAATGACAGAAATACACCAATACACGAAACAAGTTATTCTTTAATACTCCCCCTTAAGCTAGAGCACATATGTCACCATGCCTAGCTTGGAATGCATCTAGTGAGTTTGGTTATGACTAAGTGCTTTGGTAAGTATATGAGCCAATTGATATGATGACTTCACATATGAGGTTGTTATTTGCTTGTTGGTCACTTTCTTGCAAATGAAGTGACAATCCACTTCAATATGTTTTATTCTTTAATGAAAAACTAAATTCCTCGCAATATGAATGGCTGTCTAATGGTCAAAGAACATCTTCATTGGTTTAGTAATTGAAATACCCATTTTCTAAATCAATGTTTTCAGCCGTGTTAACTCATGTGTAGTATGAGCCTTAGCTCCGTACTTAGCTTCTGCATTAGGTTTAGCCACCACATTTTGTTTCTTACTTTTCCAAGTCACCAAGTTTCCTTTAACAAAGGTGCAGTAGCCCGTAGTAGATTTATTTAAAGTGATCCTACCCAATTGGAATCAGAATAACCTTCAATGTCAAACTGGCCATTCTTCTTGCAGGTGAGTCCTCGACCTGGGGCGCCCTTCAAGCCTCTCAAAATTCTTCTTATTGCTTCCAATGTGGTGTTCTAGGAGAATGCATAAACTGACACTGACTTATTACACTCAAAACAAAGGCTATATCTAGTCTAGTGATTGTCAGGGAGATAAGTTTACCTACAAATCTTCTATATCTACTAGGATATTCTAGTAAGTCTTTTTGATCTGCTGATAGTTTGGAACTTGGATCTATCGGTGTATCAATCAGTTTAGCCCTTAACATCCCCGTTTCTATTAGTAAATCAGTTAAATGTTTCCTTTGGGATAGACTAATACCATATTGTGATTGAGCTACTTTAATCCCAAGAAAATACGTCGGTTGCCCCAAATCTTTTGTATGAACATACTGTTGCAGATTAATCAAATAGCAAATGTCAATGTGTATCCCATTTCCACTAGTTTAGCCTTTTATCTATCTACAGATCCATTTGGCTTGTATTTGATGGTATATGCCCAATGATATCCAACCAGTCTCTTTCTTGCAGGTAAATCAGTGAGCTCTCACGTACCATTGACTCAAGCGCAACAATTCCCTCATCCATGGCTTTCTTCCATCCATCATTTAAAGTAGCTTCTTGATAGGACTTAGGTATGGAAATGAAAGAAAGTGCTAAAGCAAAATTCTTATAACAGGGAGACAATTTTCAAATGTAACAAAATGAGCAATAGGATGCTTTGTCATGATCGTTGACCTTTACAAAGTGC
This sequence comes from Amborella trichopoda, assembly GCF_000471905.2. Next base: position 6,060,653 of record NW_006499751.1, on the reverse strand, counting down.
TATTTGAAGATCAATACTTTGAACTTCATGAGTGGGTTCAGGAACAGGATGAGGATCTGCATACAAAGATGAAGATTGGTTGGCTGCTTGACTTGGTGGCGATGGCCCTTCTTTTAATTCCTTCTCCTATGCACTTTAAGAGGTTGCCAATGTGGAACACTAGTAATTGCCGGAGAGATAGGCTCTAGAGAAGGAGACACTTGAGATAATGAATTATTGATAGGGAAATGAATATGAATGAAAATAGAAGTAGAAAAAGTAATGAGTTGTGAATTCATGCCTTGTGTGGATTGTCCTAAATTTATTTCTAACATTTTACTATCATTAGAAAAGTATGGAATATTTTTAAAAAAGAGAACATTAGCACACACAAAGTTCTTTTTTAAACCAAGATGATGACAATGATAGCCTTTATGGGTCGAAATATGCACTTAATAGCTCAAAGATCCAATTTATCTATTTTAATACCTAAGACCTTAACAAAGCAAATACATCCAAAAACTCTAGGGGCACAATAAACAAGGGTCCGTGGGGAAAAAGCAATAAGGTGAATTTCCTTCCAAAACAAAGGAAGGCATATGATTTATCATGTAACAAGCTGTCAAAATAGCATCTCCCCAAACATTTTAGGCATGTGCATATTTAATAGGAAAGCATGAGTTACCTCTATTATATGACATATTTTTATTATTAGCTAATGGAAAATTGTTTCATGGGGGCTGGACCGCATTTCTACAATATGTTGTCCCAAGGTATGAAGCATCCATCTTAAAGATGGATACAAATAGGTAGTCCATCTAAAAACAATTGAAACTAACGGTCCAAATGTTTCTTTAATAAAATTATTATTTATAATTTGCAAATTTATTTATTTTTATAGTCATGATCCCCATGTTAGAGATTACATGTCCATAAAAATTAAGTCCAAAAATCCATCTAAAAAATAGATTTTTAAGAGGTGACTCATTTCTACATGGACTCATAGAAACCGTGTTCTCAGTTAATTGTTTGATTGACAATAAACTGAATGGAAACTTTAAAACATAAAGGATAGAAGATAATGAGAGTGAAGAAGTAGGACGCACCACGCCTTTACAGGATACACTAGAAAAAGAACCATGAGCTAGAGTGACAGTAGTAGTGACATTTGGTTTATTGAGAAACAAGAACATGGAGGACTCACCAGACATATGATCAGATGCTTCTAGATTAATGACCCAAGGAAAAGCCTTCAGCAATGCGAGGAATGCAGAAGTACCTATATAGCCAAAGTAGTAGTGGTGGAGGAGGGATGAGTAGATGACTATTGGCTGTTTTTGATTAACTTATTGCAATATTCTCATGAGAGCGTCATTGAGTCACTAGTGGAATGTAGAGTATGGTCTTGATTGTTGGAGCCAACTAGGCGCACACTATCAACTTCAAAAACATAGGACAGTTGGTTAGCCCAAACAGGCTTAACAAACTTATCCGACACTTTTTAGTAGTGTGCTTTGGTTGCCCACAATGGTTGCGCTTCCTGCTGCCTCGACCTATACCATGACCTCCTCGTGAATCCTGACCACACCATTTATTTTCATGACCACGGCCTTAGCATCACCTTACCCATGGAGGAGGTTAATGTAGACCCATCACCAAGCTAGTAACCGATGAAGAAGAAGATATAGTTACCCATTGAAGGCGAGAGTATGCATTATTGAGAGAGGGAAGTTCACTACTAGACAAGATCTGCCCCTGAACAGCATGATACTCAGTATTAATGTCAGATAGGAGCTTTGCAACTCTAACTTCCGGTCCTTGCTTTTTAAGAAGTTCCATTTCATTAGTTAGAAGTTGATAAATATTCAACGCTTCCCACATGCATTGAAGAGAGCTATAATAATAATTAAGGCTTTTATCTCCTTGCCATAAAAGACATATATCCTCGAAAACTTGATAAATCTGAGAAATAGTTTTATCAAAGGAATACATTTCCTTTATAGCTTCCCACACTTCCTAAGCAATATCATGAACATAACATCACTCTCACATGGGTTCCATGCTATTCCATAACCATATGATAGTTCTCCTTAAGCCACTCGTCATACCCTTTTTCCGACTCTTTTGTGTCATCCTTAGTTAAAATTTTCATCTTACTTCTTGCGCTTAGAAAAACCTTTATGAGTTGGGCGCATAAAAGTGAATTGGACCCATTTAATCGTTCAAAGATTGCTGGAAATCTTATTATATCACTGAGTAGGAATTCCTAATAAGAATTTTAGTATTAGTTTCCTTATAGGAATTCCTAATAGGACCCATTCTATCTTTTTTCCAGAACCTTTATGCTGCTCTGCGGGGTCCAAGACTTGCCATGGCTGACCTCGGCTTCCATACTTTGTTGGAAGAATAGGCTCAATGGCGAAGCGTCCCTTCCTAGAAGAGGAAGTCTTGAAACCTTAGATGATCTAGCCAAAGATAAAGCTCTAGGTTCTGATGGGTTTCCCATTGCTCCCTTTAAAATCTTTTGGGAAACTTTCCGCCCTGACTTCATAAGTTTCTTCACAAAATTTTTCCACCGGGGAATACTCCAAAAGCCATTAATGCCACGTTCATAGCCTTGATCTCAAAGATAAAAGGGGCTGAGGAACTAAAGGAGTTTCATCTTATCAATTTGCTCAACTCCTATAAAATCCTGGCTAAGATAGTGGCATCAAGATTACAACATGCCCTTCCCTCAACTATCTCATCTTCACAGTCAGCCTTCATTAAAGATTGGCAGATCTTGGACAGTGCACTAATTGCCACGAGTGTATCCACTCCAGGCATTTGGCAAGAAAGGCTGGCTTTATCTTTAAGATCGATTGGGAAAAAGCGTACGACCACATTGATTGGCCTGTTTTGGATGAGACAATGGCAAGAATGGGGTTTCGAGATCGTTGGTGGAAGTGTATGAGAGGCTACTACTCTTATCCACATTTTTTTATACTCATCAACGGTATCCCAAAAGTATTCTTCCCTTCCTTGAAGGGACTATGCCAAGGGGACCCCTGCTCCCCTTTCCTCTTTGCCATCTCAGCTAAAGTCTTTAGCTGGTCCTTGTCCCGTGTTTACTAGGGTGATCTCCTCACAGGTTCCAAAATCTCTCACTGTGGGCCTACAATGTCACATCTGCAATATGCTGACGACACTCTGGTATTCCTTAATGTCACATTTGCCCAAGAAGTGGATAACTTGAGGCTCTTTCTAAAATGTTTCCAATTTGCCACAGGCTTCAAGGTCAATATGGAAAAATAAAAAATGATGGGTATAGCAATTGCTAGTGCCCAAATAAGAGAACTCATTCCAAATTGGAAGTGCAAAGTCGAGGACCTTCCTACAACCTATCTGGGTTTAGCCCTCGAGCTCGGTAAACCTAAAAACATACATTGGTCCAATGTGATTGACAAGGTTGATAGACGATTAGCAGGGTGGAAAGGGAGATACCTCTCTCAATCCGGAAGAGCGACTCTAATCAAAGCAACCCTGGCCAATGCACTAGTGTACCTTATGTCACTTTTTCAAATACCAACTTCAGTGGCTAATCGCTTGATCGACTTATGAGGAACTTTCTTTGGTCAGGGCAGGCCAAGAAAAACAAATTCCATTTAATTTCTTGGAATAAAGTATGCTTACCCAAACTACAAGGGGGGTTGGGTATTAGGCTCTTAAGAAAACACAACTTGGCCCTTTTAAGGAAATGGCGGTGGGGTCTGGCCACTCAAACGGAATCTCTTTGGGCTCAAGTACTATAAGTAAGTATAAGATTCTTGAAAATACTTGGGTGCCAGAGATTAGACCTTGGACCAATGCATCTGGAGCTTGAAAATCTTTCATCTTCTCACTCTCGTTGTTTAAAAAATACATCAAGCTTCACTGAGGGACCTCTATTCATCCCTTTACTCTATCACAGCGAACAGAGAAGCCACAATAGAGGACAAAATGGTGCTGGAGGGAGGTAGAAGAGTGTGGAACCTCTCTTTCAGAAGAAACCTCTTTGAGGAGGAAACAAACCACTTTCTCTCCCTGTCGGCACTAGTGCACCATTCTTTCCTCCCTATACAAGGAAGGGATCAGCTGGTATGGTCCCTCGCTCCATCAGGGTCTTCTCAATGGCCTCTTTTTACAAGAAACTCATCCAAACTCCCACTTTCCCACTTAATCCCTCATCGTTCAACTATAACACCTCCCAAGGTGCAAACATTCAATTGGATAGCGAGTTCCCAAAAGGCATTTACAGTGGACCACCTACAAAAAAAAGAGGATCCCAATCCCCAACAGATGCATCATTTGTTTGTGCGAGGAGGAATCTAATCCTCACCTTTTCATTCACTGTAATCTTGTCCACAACCTCTAGAGCCTTTTGCTACAACTGTTTGGTGTCCACTGGGTAACACCACCGACTGTTAGAGACCTAATAGCTGTCGATTTCTCTTCTCAATGGCCGCAGGTCGGTAAAATCCTATGGAAGGCAGCGGTGGCAGCAACCATTTGGTTGATCTGGACAGAAAAAAAGGCCAGAATTTTCCAAGGACAGTTCTGCCTGGTCCCAACCCTCTTTCACAAGGTTATGTCCTCAGTAACCTTCTGGGCGTCTAAATAACACTTTTTCAAGGGTATTCCTACGAATTCCTTCCTAAGTCAATGGAAGAATATTCTTGTTCACCGATCAAGGAAGGAGAAAAGATCAATCATTTGGAAGCCACCTCCTGATGGAGCCATCAAGCTAAACTTCGACGGTTGCTCTTTGGGGAACCCCGGACAAGTAGGAGCAGGTGGTGTCTTTAGAGATCACCAATGTAATATCCTCTTCACCTACTCCGAATGTCTTGGCCTCCAAGATTTCCAGTTTGCCGAATCAATGGCCATTCTCAAAGGCTTGCAAAGCTTTCGATCGATCTTGGGGGCAACACCTAATAGTGGAGTGTGATGCTTAAAACATCATTACTTGGGCAACCGGGAGATCTAGACCCCCATGGCATTTGGCACCGATTTATGATGAGATTGTATATACCTGCAGGGATATGGCTTCCTCGAGGACATCAAACGAGTTCGCCGACCTCCTGGCAAAGGACAGGGCTAGGACCCAAGACGATGACCAGGCCCGGTTCCTTTTTGCTCTGGACTGTAGAGGAAACACCTAGAAGAATAACTTACTATGTACGGGCAATTTTTTTAGCCCATTTTTGTAAACTCATTGCAAACTTTGTAAGGGGCCAATTTTTGTGAACTCACTGTAAACTTGTAAAGGGACTACCTTATAGTCCCATTTTTTGTACAGGGTCTGTTGACCTAATCTTTTTAACCGAGAGTCCCGTCTAGAGGGTACTCTCGGATTAACCCAAATTGTACTCCCTCTCTCTAAAGCAATACAAAAGTTAACGCTTATAAAAAAAAGTGAGTGAGTGACACGAGATTCAGTCGCCCATGCTCCACTAATATCTTTATTTATAATGTTTATTTAGGATTTATAAGGGATTAAAAATACCCTCAATGAAAATATATACCCTAAAATATTTAAAAATGACAAAAATATACAAATACACAAACAACATTATCTTTTAATAGATACTTCTGTGTTTCCTAACCTGTCTATTGCATATGCCTGTTTTCCGTTTTTCTTATGCAGGTTTTGGTGATTAATTATGCTTGAGTGTCAGATATTTATTGTTTATACTCTTTTCTACAAGAAATTTCCGTATTGTGTTGTAGCTAGACACATGGATCAGTGGTTTTCGTAATGTGGGTACTAGCTGTGCCAGCCATTTACTTCCTGCTCTATATATTTGTTGGTTAAAGGGGATGAAAGGGGTGGTCATAAACCAATTCCCTATTGTTAACTGGTTTGGCAGTTCAATACTATTGCTTATTTGTTGTTCAGATACTCTTCTCTTGGAAGCTGAAAAGAAATATTTGTCAGTTCTTGTTCATTTTTAAGCATTCCATAATAAAGGACCAGCTTATTACCTCTGGTTGTTGGTCTCCATTTTGCTTGAGTAATGTTATAGTGTTTGTGGGCATTAAATGTGACAACATTGTGGCATTAACTGTGGTCAGTGAATTGTGTTTTATTCTTCGGCATCTAGGAGATTTCTTACATGTACAATTTGTTGCAGCTATCTCGGGTCGACACCTTACTGTACCTCTTGGTTTATCCTCAGCGACCACTTCTGTCGACAAAAACAATTGAGCTGGTGATGAAGCTAGGAATTCATGTTTATGTAATGGTTTCTGACATCATTCTATAGTTGCTAAGACTCTTCAGTCACTTTTTTTTTTTTTTTTCAGATCCACTATGACAAGCTTGGGGCAGGGCAGAATGCAACGGTTGCTGTGATGAGCTACAGTGGCTATGACATTGAAGATGCAATTGTCATGAATAAAGCTTCACTAGATCGTGGTTTTGGTCGTTGTATTGTGATGAAAAAGTATGAACTTACCAATTTAAGACTTATTGCATGTATCAATATCTGAAGGTTCATCAATATCACCAATTGATTTTCAGAGGATGGAGTTAGCTCTTAATTGATATTTACTATAAATACAAGCACTAGACCTGTGTCAAAATGTTTAATTTTAAAATAGCTCATCATGAATTTGTTATGCTCTCCAGATTTATCTGTTGATTCTTGTATCCTAACCATGGTATATGTACAGCGAGAAAATTATTGTTGCCTCGTTGGACAATGTTTCCATCGTATTAAGAAAGCTACTTATTTAGAAATGCTTCTGTGCATTCTTTGCAGATCTGTGGTTTTTAAATGTTTGGAAAATATGCTTGAGAGCACTCGACCTGTCTTCTTGTTCTTGTATTTCTTGACCTAAAATATAAATGACTGTGATTCCCTGAAAACTGCTACTAATGTCATTTGTATGCTGTAATCATATTCTTGTGACCATGATCCTCCGTACCTGCTGCTGCAAATTTGACATGTATTGGGATTTTCATTTCTCTGTGAAATCCAGCTTTACGATTATGCCATGTCAGGAACGCAGATTGGAAATGGGAAGTGAAAATAGAAAGACATTAGAAATTTTTTCATTGATGGTAGGTGAACAACCTAGCAAGCATGCACAGAAAAATGATTATGATAATGTGTATAGTAGATGATGGCTATCTCAGGAAAAGTTATGGATCCCTGAAGGCTTGCACATGCCAAAGATGTGAAAGTGCAGATTAATGCTGCCTTTTGCTATGGTTAGGATGAAGTTTAGAATGGTCTGTTTGACCTGTAGAACTAATTAAAATTACCTTTCTGATGTCTCTGTCAAAATTTGTCATTAGCATATTTGTGTGGCATAACTAATTATGTGCAGTATATGACGTAGGATGGAATGTTAGAATCTTAAGTATATGTTCAATGATCATTTCATTGAACATCTTATCTAGGTTTTTTTTTTTTCTTAACTTCTTGGTAGATTATCTGTTATAGTCTCCGATTTCCCCATCTTCAAATCCTCATGCTTTCATAATATAAGATAATATTATCCCATTCATTATACTCGGTGGCATATTTATCCTCGCCGTCAATGAAAACCCCTTGTTTCTTTGTTACTGAATTTCATGGCCAGTATCTCTACTTTTTATGTTACGTGTCCATTATTGTTGAAAGATAACTACAAATATGAGTTTCTTTTACAAAGAAGAAATACTTCCAAGCTCAAAAGCATTCATTTTGAGCAAGTGAAGGTACTATGGCGTATTTCTTTTACAGAGAGACATTATGGTGTATTGACTGTTTGTTGCAACTCAATAACTGTAACGGCTAATTCAACAATTTTGTGAAACAGAACTACTGTTCTTAGTCAAAAGTACAGCAATAAAACCTCTGACAGGATAGTCAGGCCTAGGATGCTACCAACAGGGAATGGTGATTTTGTTCTCGATCCTCGTTTTCAGGTATGTAATGGGCCTCTTCGTGCTCATATATCAGTGCTTGATTAGGTTTGTGAGAATATGCTCTTGTATCCTTTTCAAGATGATATTTATGGTTATGTTTTCTTTGGGAAGCATTAGCGTGCATCAACATATTTTATTGAAAATATACATATGAGTAACATAGTTACAATATTGTGGCCGTACTGGCTGGCTCGTCTTGAGAAGCATGGGCAAAAAGGCATATTTTGAAATATCATCTCAATCAAATTGCTTGAATTAATTTACGTGGTCTATGCAATGCAGATATAGCAAAGAAAGTGCATGAAATGAAGCAAATCCATTTATTCATTTTTATGGAACAGCATATTAACTTTGTTAAGTTATGACAGCTCAGAAAAAGTATAGAAATGTTGTCTAAGCTATGCTTGGAGATATTATTTGATTTTTCTGTATTATCAGAACAAGGTATCTTTGATTGTCATGAGAGCAAGTTCTCTTCAATGTACATTGTTCAGCAAAATATTACCCTACAAAGTACTTTAACTTTGATCATATATGAAATGTATCTCTAATTTGATCAACTTGATCATTGTAGCTTTCTGAAACAATATGTTACGACAGACTTTTTAGGAGATTTAACATACTGATCGTTGTCCTAAATGGACTTGACATAATTTGTTGTTTAGATTCTTTGCTTCAGGCCTCTTTTTACTTTCCTTTCGTACCTGATTTTAAACTTTTATGTCGGTTCACAAGTTATATTAAACCAAAACTATCTAGAAATTCTTGCAGTTATTGGGGCATCCCCTTAACAGATTGGCTGATAAAGCTAGAATAAGTTATTGCCGAAGCTAAAGCATTCAATTTGTAACCATAAATGCTTATGCATAATAGTCTAACTTGCGAGATGGCCCTAAGCAGTTTGGCGTCCATGGGGCCTGAAGATGCCAAATGACACTGAGTTTAAAATATGAGTTCGGAACCTCTTATTTCACCTTGGTTACTATGTGTCTTAAAACATTTCTTTTTGTCATATGCTGCATCTTGTAGTACGATTGAAGCTTATGATAAATAGAACCTGTAACCGTTGACTATGCTTTTTTATCGCCTGAAACATGATTTGGGAGCTGTCTAAGCAAGAGAAATTAAATGTAATGCCTGGTTTGGGAATTACTTTGCTGTGCAAAAATCATTTATTGGCTCCTTTTGGTGGATTTCTAATAAATATTTGTATGGTTATATACAACCGATGAATCTTTTATTTTGATATGTATGTGATCTATTCTTCTCTCCAGATTTGATCTTTATGGAGCGGAATTGCCTAGATTGACCTAGGCACCTACTACTTGCTTAGGCATTATATCTAATGCTTCATAGTGATGGAGGACCATGAGTGACACCTTACAAGTTGGCTTCAGGTTTCAGTGACTAGAGTTTATGAAATGAAGGTTATGGTTCAAAGGTTACAGAAAATGTTTAACATGGGCTGATGGACTTGTGTCGATAGTGTCTTCATCAAAACTGATATGGGACTGTTTGGATAGCTCCACATGAGTGAGTTGTAGTTTCAGTGATGAGGGCTTGGGAAAAATGAGGGTTAGAGTTGGGGTTATGCATGGGTATGATGGAACTTGTGGTTAAGATGGGATGGATTTGTTGTGGATAAGTTTTAGCGAAAACTAGGGTTGTAGGAGGGGATGAGTATGGTTTGGTTACAGCTTATTGCATATAGGGCTGTGGTTTTGGAGAAGATGGAAGAAGGGTGGCATGCATGAATTGCTAGGGTTTAGGGCTTTTATTGGTGATGGCATGGGTAGATAGCGAGATGGATGAATGGTGTGGAGTATACTGTTGTTATTGAAAATTTCTAGGCCATAGTATGAATTGGGACCATACATTATGTGGTTGAGGAATCAGTATCACAAAGGAAGATGGAATGGAAGCCATCTCCAAGTGATTAAAACAAAATTTATTAAAATAATATTATAGCCATAGTTCTTGGGGATGGACAGGATCGGGAGTAATTTCATGATTAGGGGCGAGATCGACAGATCAAGGCTACTCGAGATCTCTATTTTGGGAATCGATTTCCATACAACCTTGAACTTAAGGAACACAATCCATGTGTATTAGGGATCGAGATACTCAATTAGATGAGAGCTAGGTTTATAATACTGGGGAGTATGATCCTTTGATTTCATGTTGGATTTTTGTGGCCATTTATAGGCCTTATGAGAGCATGTACTAAAAATATATAATAAATTATTGACTCCAGTGGGAGTTTGATCCAGCTTGGACTGTAGGGCGTTGATAATGCCTTAGACTCACATGAGTTTTGATTGGCTATGACTCAATGAAATAGCCAAGACATTTCACTTACATGCCATTAAAGGAAAATTACATTTCTCATGTGGAACTGAAAATTACATAAGAAAGCCTTAGAAGCAACAAAAGTACGGAATATGAAACAACGCGTACCTTGTCTCTGTTCTTGGTATAAGACCAATGGGCTAGAAATGCAATCTTTTAAAAAAATTTCATTGTATTAAAACTTATTAAAACTTAATGGTTTAAATGCATGAATATCTCAATACAAAATCATAATACATATATTCCAGCTTACAAACATGGTTTATACACATTTGCATAATAAAAAGTCAATCCTAATAAGACCCCTTACAAATCCCTTAATAAAAATACAACTAAACTCAATACAATATCCAAATACTTACAATGTACGTCTCTAAAACATATTACATGACTTGTACTTGCGATTCCTCATTATATCAAAATTATATCATAATTCTATCTTCATTCTTCATCCTCATCGTATATCACAATGTCTCACATACATCATATACTTGCTCATAATAATCTAATGAAATTTCAATTCACATAAGTAATAAAGTATAACATTAAAGCTTATACCGCAAGATTAAATAACAATCTCAATATTCATATAACATACTCAATTTAACCAATCATGAATCACTTTATAATTGTAAATACATCAAATTAACATGCAAACAATACATGGGGGAAGCTATGGTTCGAACCCCTTGTGCTTGGGCTACGAAATGGCCTTTTGAGAAGTTAATTTTATCTCATTATCTATGGCACGGGTGATAATAATAACTCAATGAGATTAATCCAATGGGAAGCGAATGATCGCTTTTATTCACTTAATAGGGATCAAATCATGATAGAGACATGTATCAAAATAGCCGTTCAAAGTTTGACAGAGACACTACACAAAGTAAGGAAGTTATGATGAAACTACACCATGTGGTCCATAAGGGACCACACGAACTTTGCAACATTCAAACAGGAACTCAAGGGGCTATTTTTTATATTCTCAAATATAATGATATACACCTCAGCTGTATATTCTCAGTAAAAATTTCAGAAAAATAAGATCAAGAAAATCAAAGTAAAACTACTCAAGTCATGTAGTAAGCAAGCTAGTCTATACATACCATGTGTATGGACTATACTTTTGCTTTGGGACTCATCAACTATCAAGTTGTTATGACCAAAAATGAAAAAAGTTACCGTAAATTAAAAATTATAGCAAGCTTTAATAATGGAAATGAGATAGGAATTAAAATATAAGAAGAAAAATCAATAGCTTAGTGAAGCAATAGTATGGGTTTGATCACACAAATGAGGGATTTATTCCATAGTAGGGTTTCAAATGAAAGCTCAAGGAAGAAGATAGTCTCAAGGATGGCCACCTTTCTATCAAGGGGGCTCTCTCTCTATTTGGAGTGAGTACACAAGTTAGGGTTATAATTGATTTCATAATTTACTTTTATAGTTAGATCATAAAGGAGGATTTGATCTTGATCCTTGATGCCTTAGATCAATGGTACATGAGAGGCTTTTATCCAAGCCACTCATACATATCTTATCACCAAGATCAATGGATGAGTTTTTGATATCCTTCACTCCTTAAAACCTAGGTTTATAGTCATTTTACTTTAAAGCCCTTAGCTCCATGTATTGTTTTCCATTAAGTCCAAATTCATGTTTACACTTATTCCCATGGTTTTTTAATAATTTGTGAGAGTCAATAAAAGAAAAGGACATGCATCCATACATGTGAATAAAATATTTTATGGCACCACCAATAGGATTTCAACAACTCTAAAGTTTCATATAGGTCAAGCCAATAAGGTGGTGTCACATAAGATATACCAACATGCCACATAATCATACGTGGATAATTAATTCTCAAATTCCATAACTTCACAGGTCAAATAAACCACATGTGTAAACAAAACACCATGTGACAAAATAACTCACTTAAATCACAACATTATAAAACATCATGTTTTAAATAAACATAATATACCTAAATAACAAAAGACATCAATGCCCCCCATGCATGACATGATGTCATCATGATGTTAGCACCCAAGGCGGTGTGGGGGTGCCACGTGGCATCCCAATGGCCCCTTGGGACCCACGTGGCTTCCCCATGGCTTGTCCTCGATTGTCATTTTGGCAAAACAATTTCAATAACACAATTTTTAAGTGTTTTGAAAAATTCTCCAAAAATCCCAAAATTTCTCCAAATCGTTTTTCAACATTATTACATATTTTCTCATCAACAAAATCTTTTCTTATCAATTTATGATTAGTTTGGACGAAAGATAAATGAGATCTCTGAACTTATAACACTAGTTGGAGTCTTCCATTGGGTAAGCCGAATGACGTTCCACCGGTGTCTCAAGTCGACCCAACGGACTTATACTCTACAGTCTATGGCAATGACATATAATTGGTCACATCAAAGTCACTGAGCCAGAGCTTCTTGTCACCGGGGGTTCAATGGTTTACTGGTGCATCCCTGTGGGACATATTCCTACTCAAATACAGGGGTCCTATCAAAGCACATGTGCACTAGCTCTTCTAAGTCGGATAATACTATAGAAGAGGGGCTTCCCCATGCGACTGTGGGTGCACATGCCATGGAACAGTCTCGTGCTTGGATATGGGCTCATGTCGTATGAGCCAACCAATCCATATAGGGATAATACTCTTTTAAATACTCGGTTCTATTATTCTTGCTTAGATCCTCCGAGCCCTGGCTTATTACATCAATTGTAGGGCATTCTAATCAATATAATCCTAACTGGGAGGGGACCTTCACTCCTCCCCACAGTGTTTTAAAATACGGGTTGCAATCAAAAGCGGTGGGGGGGGGGGGGGCAATGCGGCGATGCGGCCCAGAGTCGGGTGCTTTGTGCTTTGTCACTAAATGTATAAAAAATCTAAAAAAAATAGGTTAATGCATAGAAAAAATTATGGAGGTGATGTATGTCTTGGAATGACATCTACAATCTATACCCTTCAACCCATATTCATCATAGAACTTCTCGACCTGTGACTCTTTCTACTTCTTCCTCTCTCTCTGCTAAGCCTCAGCCTTCTGTTCTTTCAGGTCAACCTCCATCTTTTGCTCAAGTCACTGCTATTCCTCACTGCAGCTCGGCTGGTAGGCATGGGCCTCTTCGGGATCCTTCTTCATCCCCCTTGACCTAGCCGTCCCTTTTGTTCCCCCTCCGTTCGAGCTTTCTCCATTTCTACCCTTTGTAGCTCCTTCCATTCCGGATGAAGTGTTGGCGAACAGGAAGAAGCTTCAGGCATTGTTGATAGGTAGTTTCCTACTCGCAAGGGATGACAGCTGTGGCATTGAAAGTTGGGCAAAAATCTCTTTCAAGGATCCCAATTTAACTTGTAGACATCTCCTCTCTGGAGACTACCTTTTCTCCTTCCCTTCTCAGGCTGCAGCCCAGCACGCTCTTCAGGAAGGAACTCATCTTTCCTTCAAAGGGGCTTTCTGTTCCCTTCGGCTGTAGTTGCATAAAGAGGGCTCTTTCAAGAAACAAAGAGCCTGGATCACTCTTGGTAATATTCCCCTTCACACCTGGTCTCCCGCGACCTTCAGGACAGTCGCTACCGCTTGCGGCACTGTTATCTCCATCCATTGGATTTCCCTTGAAACCCTCCCTTTGGGGTCCATTCGTCTGCTTCTGGATGTCCTTGACCCTAATCGTATCCCTTCCTTTGTTTGGCTTGAGGTCGAAGATCTTTTTTACCCGATCAACATCTCGTGGGAGCAGGCTTCCCGTCCCTCTGTTCACTTTTGGCCTCCTCCGGCCCCAGAGCCTGCACCGGAAAATTCCTCCTAGCCTTGAATTGAGGTTTCTAGGAAAAAACGGCACCACAAGCAGCGATGCCGGATTTCGCTTGACCCGGCCCGGGTATCGGTCAGGCCCGGTCTCGAAATGATGAGACAATGTTGCGCTAGCAGGCACGTTTCTTTCCCTCTGGTCCTTCTAACCCTTTCTTGAACTGTACTGTTGTACCTTGTAAGGAGCCTCCTTCTACGAGTTTACCCCTTTTGAACAGTGGCTCGATAAAGAGGTCTGGGTCGACCCCTCACCCTCTCCTATTCACTCGGGCCTTTCTGGGGAACCCAGCCCATCCCCATCTTTTTATTCTCGGCATGCTTCCCCTCCCTCCTCTTTTACTGCCACCTACCCCACAACGCCCGCGAGCTCATGTCTCGGGCAGCGTGTGCAGCCTCCTCTTCATGTGCCTCCGTCCTCTCTTCCCTCTGTTCTTCGTCCTTCCATCTCCCATGAGGTGTCTTCACTAGCCTTTACAGCTGTTGCTCCGCCTGTGACACCTGTCGCCACGCCGTTCCAGCAGCCTCTTCTGGCTCTTCAGCTGTCCCACCCCGTCATTTTTCAGTCAGAGTTATCCGAGTCCTGTCCGCCCTCGCTGCCTTTGCCGTCACTTTAGCTGTCCCAGCCTCCTTCTCTCTGTCCTCTTTCTGCCGTTAAAGTTCTTCAGCTGCCGAATTCCTCTGATGGGTTTGACCTTCAGTCGGTCCCCATTGGTTTTTCCCTCTCATCCCCCCCTGATTCTTCCCTTTCTCTGCAGTTGAGGGCCACTTTTGTTTTGCCTCCTCCTTCGCAGTCGTTGTCCCCTACCCTCCCTCTACTCCCGTCTTCCATTCACTTTTTTCCCTTCGCCCTGGAACCTGTTCCTTCCCTTAGCTCTACTTGGCTTTCTGTGCTTTTAGTCAGCACACCTTTGGGCTTTGTTGTAGGCCACTCCATGGATCATTCTCCTCCCCTACTTTCATCTGTTGCTAACTTTTTGGCCCCCCATCTTTCTTTCACTCCTCACCTGGTGCAGGTCCACAATGTACACAGCTTTCAGGTGGTTTGGGACACACAGCGTAGTACCGGCACATCCCATCTCTCACCCTCTATCTGTGACAGAGGTGGTTGACGGGGATGGGAATAACAGGATCTTTAGTGCAACTCCCATCTCTTCCCCTCTGGTAGTATCAGAGGTGGTCGACGGGGATGGGACACACAGTGTAGCAGCGACACCTCCCATCTCTCCCCCTCTAACTGAGACAGAGGTGGTCGACGAGGATGGGAATAACAGGATTGCTAGTGCAACTCTCATCTTTCCTCCTCTGCCACAAGTAGAGACAGAGGTGGTCGACGGGGTTGGGATAATCATAGCTGTCAGAACAAACCCCATCTCTCCCCCTCTGCCTACCTTAGAGTCAGAGGCGGTCGACGGGGATGGGTCTATCAGGGTCAAGGCTAGTATACGCAACATGTATAACGTTATGGGTTTTGCATACGACAGACTAGAAAGACCGGCCCACAAGTTCTTAACAGCTGACATCCATAGTAGGATGCAGGTGAATTTCAGAGGTCAGAGAGAATTATGTAATATGTTTTCTTTTATTCCTTTTGAGGGTCAGCCTACAGATTGTCTTCCTTTGATTTCAAACCCAAACGCAGTACGGAGGTCTCCCAAATTGGCCTTCTTTCCCCTTTGTAGTCTTAATAAATGAAGCTTTTGGTTTGGAATGTTAGAGGCCTAGGATATCAATCCAAGCAGGAAGCGGTCAAGGATCTCACTTCAAAACACTCCCTTGCGATTCTTGCCCTCTTCGAAACTAAACTACCTAATCCTGACCTCCAACTCATTTGTCAGGTCTGGGGTAGAAAACCCAGCCAGTGGGTCTCTGTAGCAGCGAATGGGGCCTCTGGAGGCATTTAGGTAATTTGGAACCCCTCTGACTTTTCTCTCAAGTCTTCCTTTATCGGGGAATTCTCTGTTACGGTCCTTCTAACCTGTATCTCTGACGGTATACCATGGAAATTCATTGCGGTCTATGGGCCCAACTCTCCTTCCCGTAGACCTAGGCTCTGGTCAGAACTGGATTTAGTTGCGCACTACCTCATCCCATCTGGTGCCTAGGAGGGGATTTTAACATCACCAGATGGTCCCATGAGAGAAACACCTCTTCTTCTATCTCCAAAGGTATGAGGGATTTTTCAAATTTGTTGGTCGAAACGAGCTTTTCGATGTTCCCCTACAAGGTTGTAATTTTACTTGGTCCAACCACACAACCAACCCCACCATCTCTAAACTCGATAGGTTTCTTCCCTCTATGAATTGAGAAGAGCATTTCTCTAGATCTTTAGCTTTGGCCCAACCTAAACCCACTTCGGACCATTGTCCCATTCTGCTAGACACCCTAGCAGTCAGGAGGGGACCAAGACCTTTCAGATTTGAACTCCTCTGGCTGCAAGAGATCTCTCTTCACTCCCTCCTCCGGAATTGGTGGACCTCTTATTTCGCTCAGGTCACTGAAAGAGCAGGTTTTATCTTGCAGAAAAAAATCCAAATGCTCAAAGCCTCGCTTAAGTCTTGGAGTAGGTCTATCCCTAGTAACTTCCCTCTTCTGAAAACCTTGCAGCTCAATACCATCCAAGCTCTAGACCATCTCGAATAGGATAGACTCTGATCGATACTGAAATTGATCGCAGGAATAAGACAAAGTTAAGAGTATCTCTCCACTCTCAAGAAAGAAGAGATCTTTTGGTATCAGAGATCAAGAATCAAGTGGCTAAAAGCAGTGGACCTAAACACTGTTTTCTTTCATCGGATAGCTAATTGTCGTAGGAGGGACAACTCTATATCGATGATCAAACATAACTACAGCCATCTTACCCTACCTTCTGATATTGAACTCGCCATAGTAGACTACTTTCAATCTCTTTACTCTGCTCCCCTTGGCCCTAGGCGCAGGATGTCTTCCCTTGATTTCTTGAGTCTCTTGGCTGAAAGGGCTTTGTGGTTAGAAAGACCTTTCACTGAGGAAGAGATTTTAATAGCAGTTGATGCCATACCCAAAGATAAAGCCCCTGGCCCTGATGGTTTCCCAATTGCACCTTTTAAGGCCTTTTGAGATATCTTTGCCCCTGATTTTAAACTCTTCTTCGATGAATTCTTTCACAGGGGAACCTTGCATAAAGCTATTAAAGCAACTTTCCTTGTTCTTGTTCCTAATGGAAGGAGCAAAGGAAATCAAGGACTTTTGCCCCATCAGCCTGTTAAACTCCTACAAAATTCTAGCCAAAGTCCTAGCAACCAGACTTCAATAGGTCATTCCTTCGACCGAAGACCCCTCGAAGAAGAAAAGAAACCTTTTGGGGTCCCATTAATCAGGACCGAGAAATGTAGATGAGAGTAGCAACCTCTCATCCACTTCTTCCAGCGATTTTGGAAGCCCATTTTGACCATAGTCTCTGCTAAAATGGACCAATCAACATGGTCGTTAGCTTTCTCCCGATCAATTTTGAAGATAAGGCTAGGTTTTTTCTCAAGTTGACGAGAGTGAATGCACTCGTGGGCCACTAATGCTCCATCAATAATTTGTCTTTCTTTGATGAAAGCAGTATGGGAAGAGGAAGAGACCCTCTCTCTCCTTTCCTGTTTGCTATCACAGCTGAAGTTTTCAGTCGTTCTCTCTCCCGGGTTTTCAGGCCGGTCTTCTCTCCGGCTTCAGGAGCAGTAGACATGGCCCTATGATGTCTCATCTGCAATATGCTGACGACACTCTGGTGTTCTTAGATGCCTCCCTTAGGGAAGTGGATACCTTGAATCTCTTCCTTAAATGCTTTCAAAATGCAACTGGCTTCAAAGTCAACATGGAAAAATAAAAAATGATGGGGGTTGCAATTTCAAATGCTGAGATTAGAGGGCTTATTCCCTCTTGGGAATGTAAAGGGAGGACCTACTTGCAACCTATTTAGGTCTTCCCCTTGGACTAGGCAAACCCAAAAAAGATTAATGGTCCCAAGTCATTGATAGGGTGGACAGACGCTTGGCTGGATGGAAAGGTCACCTCCTTTCTATGGCAGGCAGGTCGACTCTGATAAAAGCTACTCTTTCAAACTCTTCAGTCTACTTAATGTCGCTCTTTCATATGCCTGCTCAAGTGGCCAAACGCTTGGGCCAGCTCATGCATATTTTCTTATGGTCAAGGCAGGCTCAGAAGACTAAGTTCCATCTGGTAGCTTGGGACAACATCTGCCTTCCTAAAACTAAGGGAGGTCTAGGTATCAGGGTACTCATAAAGCATAACTTGGCCTCTTCGGCAAGTGGTGGTGGCGACTGGCATCCCAGCCTGATTCATTGTGGGCTTAGGGTTTATGAAACAAATATAGGATACCGGAAGGAGCTTGGGTACCAGATAGGTTCTACTGTCACAATTCCTCAGGAGCTTGGAAATCCTTCTCCTCATTCCTGCCTTTCTTCAAAAAATTAGTTAGATTCCATTTGAGAGAGGGCACTAGGGTGAGTTTCTGGTCTGATTTATGGCTAGGCACCACTCCACTAAGGGAGGCTTTCCCTGATCTCTACTCCTTGGCTATCAATCAAGAAGCTACAGTGGCTGATGAATTGATTCAAACAGGAGATCGTAGAGTATGGAATCCTTCTTTTCGAAGAAACTTAATAGATGAGGAGTTTATCACCTTCCAAATTCTCTCGTTTGGCCTGCACTCCCACTTCATTCCTAACCAAGGGAGACACATCTTGCTTTAGACACCTACTCCTTCGGGAGTTTTCTCGGTGGCCTCTTTTTACAAAACCCTTAGTGCAGCCCCCCACTTTCCGGTCCAATCCCATCTCGGCAGTCTCGAAAGTATGGTCCACTATCGCTCCTCACAAGGTCAAAATTTTCAGCTGGCTTGCTTTCTCTCACAAAGCCCTTACTGTGGATAACCTCCAAAAGAAAGGGATTCCCATACCTAACAGATGTGTTTTATGCCTAAAAGATGAGGAGTCAAACCCTCACCTCTTTCTTCACTGTGATATCTCTTTTGAACTTTGGGGGAACATTTTGCAACTTTTTGGTATCGAATGGGTCACTCCACCCATGATAAAAGTGCTCATCACCTATGAGATCCACTCCCCTTGGCCAAAGGCTGGCATAGCCCTCTGGAAGGCAACAGTAGCTACAGTCCTGTGGACCATTTGGGTGGAAAGAAACAACCGTATCTTCCGAGGTGCTAAACTACAGGTTGCAACTGTTCTGTACAAGGTCTTATCCTTGGTCACTTTTGGGGCCTCAAATCACAAGACCTTCTCGGGGATCCAAAGGACTCAGCTCATCCCTCAATGGAAGAATATTCTCCTCCACTGTCCGCGACAGCCACAAAGATCCAAACTCTGGCTACCACCCTTGCCAGGAACCATCAAACTTAATTTTGATGGGTGCTCCTTAGGGAATCCTGGTGCGGCGGGAGCAGGGGGGGTTTTCAGAGACCACCTAGGCAATGTATATCTTTCTTACTCAGAGCATCTTGGCACTATGGAAGCACACATTGCTGAAACCTTGGCCCTCCTTCAAGGACTGAAAAAGTTTGATTCCTCGTGGGGTTTCCACCTTATCATAAAAGGAGATTCAAAGAATGTCATCTTGTGGGCTAGTAGAGCCTCCACTCGGCCATGGTACCTAACCTCTACATTCGATGAAATTGATCATCTTTGCAGGGATATGGACGTCTTATGGCGGCATACGTGGAGGACGTCCAACGACTTCGCGGACAGTTTGCCGAAAGAAGGAGCTAATAGGCAACCACAAGATCATGGCGGGATCGTCTCCTTTTTTGCATTAGATCTCTGGCACAGCGTGCTTCTATAGCACTTCACCTGGCTTCACTTGGGCCTCCATTTTTTGTATTTTTGGAAAGCTTCATGTAAACCCCTCTCTAAGGGGGGACCTTAGTATATAATTCACAGGCTGTATTTTTCCAGTCCAGCCCTTCGGGGGTGAACTTGGCCACCTCTCTCTTGTAACAAAGAACCGCCAAATAGAAGATTTGAATGAAAAATAAATTTCTGCCAAAAGTTTTTAGTCTTGATTTGATGCAAAAAAAGCCACAAAAGTGGCTGGAAATCATCGTTTAGGGGGTTTAATAGCCCCCAAACAGTTTTCCCCATTTTTGGATGGTCAAAAAGACCATTTTTGCCCTCCTCGAGGGGCAAACCGAAAACAAATTCAGATGCGATGCGATGCAGTGCGATGCAGTCAGATGCGAGATGCGGCTACGATGCGGCGCATATGCGGCCGCATAGGTTAGAAGTGCATATGCGCCAATTTCTAATACGGATGCCAGCACATCCCGCATGATGCAGTGATGCGGCCGCATTTTAAAACACTGCCTCCCCAAGAGTTCACACTCTCAAAACACATACTTTCAATGCCTCAAATACTGGGGGTAGATTCAGTCTCTCTCTACCTGCCCACTAAGGGTATATGAATCAGCCATCATGATTAAAAGAATGATGTGGAACCTTATCCCTTAGTTTTCAAAACTCCATTCCCATCAAATACTTTGTAGATAAAGTATTTAATTCATTCTTATTTGATATCTTACACTTTCCTATCTAGTTTCAATTCAAATCTCTACATCTTAAGTTTCCAAAACTTCAAATCAACACATGCCTTAGAAGGCACATGAAAAAATAAGTAAAGTTTGCATGGGGTGGGGCTCACCACCCATGTGGTGTCCATGTGGGCCCCACGCCCCACACTTTGGTGGGCGCATTGAACCCCATTGGGCCCCAAATATATGAATATTAATTTCTAGATATTAAAAAATTTACAAAACCTCCAAATGTTCTATTTTTGTCTCTGATTAAAATAAATCCTGAATAAATCCATAAAATTGACTTTTCCCTCTATAAAAATCATTTTCTATTAAAATAAAATACCCAAAGAGGTCTAAAAATTTATTTTAGTTATTTATAAAATAATTAAGACTTATTTAAACATATCAAAAGAGATTTGATGGGAATTGGATCCCAAGAGTGAAAATTATGACAAATATACTGAGGACTCCTTCCTCTTTAGAGACTGCATCTCACCGCACCTTCTCAAATTGACCCAACCGATCCCATGACTCACAACCCGTCATAAGGAGTCATGATTGGATCATCAAAGTCAGCCAATAAGTGGGATCCTAGATCATGGATTTTAGGTCCCTCCCTGAGGACAAGCCCAGGGCCCATTTTAACAGTATGCTCCATAGGTCCTTCCAACATAGTCTAGTGTTGCAGGGAATCTTCTCTTCCGCACATCCAAAAGGTCGCTTCCTAGACGGCTATTTAGTGTACATGGTGTGTGATGGTAATTGTGAGGATTTGGGCCTTTGTCCTCTCAAGCTATCCATCACACACATGGGTTAAATCTATATTTCTTGGCCAACTATCTTGGGCACATCTCCGACCTTATCTAGGGATAGCCCTTATCGGTTGTGCTTATACGATGCCCAAAACTAAGGGTTTTGGACATCACCTTGAGTCATAACCAGTCAAAACTCATGTGCATCTAAGGCATTATCAATACCCTGTAGTCCAAGCTGGACTACACTCCCACTGGAATCAATAATTCATATATATCTTCAATGCCCTACAGTCCAAGCAGGACTACACTTTAAATGAGCACAAAAACCCAATGTCGCCCACTTGGCCTTTGAAGGCTTTACAGTCTCTCTTCATCCCATGTACATGTTTGGTGAACACATTCACCACTAACCCCTTAGTTAAGGGGTCCCTAATCATTGCCTTTGTGGGGATATCTGTGATCTCTATCTCTCCAAGTTGGACTTTGTTCCGAACATAAAAATATGTTGGCTTGATGTGCTTGGACTTCTTGTGGAAGTGTGGCTCTTTAGATACACATATTGTTGATTGGTTGTTATAGAAGATTCTCACACACAGGCATCTTACAGGCTCAAACATAAGCTGATTGAGAAACTTATTTATCCATGTAGCATCTTTGGCTGCTTGACAACACGCCACGTACTCATATTCCATAGTGGATAGTGCCACCACATCTTGTTTCTTGGACATCTAAGAAACCGCCTTACCAGCTAGTATGAAGACTTACGCAAGTGTCGACTTGACGTTATCAGGGTCTCGTTGATAGTCAGCATCTTAGTAGCCCTGTATGACTATGTTCGTTCCCCCTCCATATGTGAGTGCATAATCCGCAGTCCCTCTCATATATTTGAGTACTCTCTTAACTGCCTTCCAATGTTCCAATCTAGGATTGCATTGGAAGTAGATAATCACACTCGTGGGAAATGACAAGTCGGGTCTCGTACCTGACATTGCATACATGAGTGACCCTATTGCGTTGCGCTAGGGCATTCTTTCCATGGCTTTCTTCTCATACTCTTTAGTTGGGAACATTTGCAGGCTTAATTTGGTCTTCTTATTTATAGAGGTAGTAGATATGGGTGTACATTTGTCCATCTCAAACTTTTCCAACACTTTTTTGCAATAGGTGGCTTGAGAAAGTTGAATGGTTCAATTTTGTTTATTTCTTTTTATCTTTATGCGCAATACATATGATGCTTCCCCTAAGTCCATATCGAACTGTTGCGAAAGGAAATCCTTAGTATCCTTAATTAGAGCCATCAAGCTATTGACAATCAACTTATCATCCACATGTAATGATATAAAAGCCACATCACTCCCACTTGCCTTGTCATAGATGTAGTAATCCTCCTGGCTAGAGACAAATCCTGCTCTAGACAATGTCTTTTGGTATTTTATGTGCCATTGTTGTGAAGCCAATTTAAGGCTATTAAACGATTTTCTAAATCTGCATACCAAGTCCTCTTTTGCTTTCTCTATGAACCCTCAGGTTGTTGCATGTAAATTTCCTCCCCAAACTCCCCATTCAAAGTGTTTACATCTATTTGGTGGAGCTCAAAGTCAAAATGGACAGCTATGACAATCAAGATTCTAATGGATCTAAATTTAACAATTGCAAACAAAGTTCAATTGTAGTCTATCCCTTCCTTTTGGGTGAACCCTTTGGCTACAAGTTTGGCTTTGTATTTCTGCAGTTTTCCTACAGAATTCAATGTTTTCCTGAACACCCACTTGCATCCTATAGACTTTTGGTTATGAGATAGAGGCATTCCCAAACCTGGTTTTGGATAATGAAGAGGTATTCTTCATTCATGGCTTTTTCCCATTGGGTTCTTTTAGGACTAGATTTATAGGTTGAAGGCTCATCGTCAGGTTCTTCCCCAACTCTTTCATAGTGTTCCCTTAGATAAATGAAGAACTCAGGTAGTCTTCAAATTCTGTTGCTTCTCCTAAGGGTTTGTGGTTTTGGTTCTCAATCTTTGGAAACTTAAGGTGTAGACATTTCAATTGAAACTAGAGAGGAAACTATAAGATATCAAATAAGTATGAATTAAAGAGACATCATCATGTCAATGTCATGTTATTTATCAATGCAATAGACATCACTATGTTATATTTCTGACTTTTTGGGATGAACATTGTCCACCTTTAAGGGCATATCATTGAATTTAAAGATCATTTAACCCTGCAATCAATTTTTTGACAATCTAGACTCATTTAAAGACAACTTTCATATAGGAAGTAACCCCAAATATTGGTCTAAAGTTTGTCAAACTATTTCATGTTCTCAGATGAAATTTCTGTTCTGCACAGCAGAAAATCCAAGTTGACACCCTACTTGAAAAATGACCATAACTTTCAAACCATAAGGAATTTTATCATGAGTCCAAAACCAGTTTTAAACAAGACTAATCTATTTAAAATTTTAAAGTGGTTTGACCTCATTCTACTACAGTTTGGTCAGTTAAAAGCTTCACACTAAGACCTAGTAAATCCATGTAATTTCATTTCACAGATCTGGCATGCTTCAGCAAATAGTTAATAGCTGTTAAATTAAATGAGATATTATAAAGGGGTCTTTTCCATGTGGAAATATATTCAATATAATACTGATCCACCAAAAATTCATGGTCTAAGCCAAGGTTTAAGGTATCCTAACAATCTCTCAAACAGGGACCACAATTCTGAAAATAAGAATACACTGTAACAGAATTTTAGTTGGCATGCACCTACACTCACACATACTTGAATTTCACATTTTAATTAGGTAAAAAACATGCATTAACATAAGCATGAAACCATGGAGACTAAAATGCTTACCTACTCTAATCGAAATCTCCAAGATGAAATGTTCTACAAACTTCACTTTGGTTGCCAAGCTTCAAGTGGATTGGGTTCAAGCTTCATAGGTTTAAGGCTTAGTGGGGGTTGATGGGCTAGGAGGGTTTTAAGGCTAAGGTAGAAGAAGAACAAGGGCGGAAAGAGGGGAAAGTGAGGGAGTGAAGAGGTGAGGAGGGAGAGAGAAAACCAAATTTATGAGTGGATGGGGGATGGAAGCATGCGTGTGCCACATGACACTCATGTGATCATACATGAGGAGAGAGAAGACATGCTTGAGGAACACAATAATGGAGGTGGAAGCATGCATGTGTCACATGGCATTCAAGTGATTATGCATGAGGAGAGAGAAGGCATGCATGAGGAACACAATGATAGGGGTAGAAGCATGCATCTGCCACATGGCACTCAAATGATCTTGCATGCAGAGAGAGAAGGCATGCATGAAAGAGAGAGCATGTGAGAGGAGAGAGCATGCACGTGTGTAATCTTTGTGTGGGGGGCATGCATGATGTAATCATGTGCATTGGGATGGGTGAGTTTTCATGGGGATTCACGCACATAAGCATGTGTGCAAGCATGGGGATGCATGCACGCAGCATGGGGATGCACACGAAAAACAATTTGGGGTATAAATCATATCTTTCTGACGATTGCTCGGATTTGAGCGATTTTTGTACCGTCAGAAAGCTCACGATCGCTATAATAACACAGAACCTCTCAAAACACTAGACAGCGGTTATACAACAAATCAAAAAGAAAACTGAGATAAGCATTAATGGGAAACAATTCAAAATGTAAATAGGATCAACGACCAGAAAAGTCTCGGACCTTACATTTTGATTAAGTAAATTAAAGGTTTCCATATCATTAAAATTCTGGATCTACCATTGATCTCATTAGCAATAAAGCTATTATAAAAGCCCAACTTTTTAGACCAAATACGGCTCAACTCCACAAGAAGCTTAGTTGCCAATAGGAAAAGAAGACCAAGATTATGTTGTCCTTTTAAAACCCCAATATCTGATATTCTACCCCGGCCTTGAAGACCCTTAACATTCTAAGCTGCAATTGAAATAAATAACATTAGAGGTTTGGTCGTTGGGTAAGGGAAACCTTACCTTCAGAAGTTGTTGGAGCACATTGAACCCTATCAGGTAACTCCTTTTTGTCACCTGTAGCTCTTAGAATTAATCATTTCGTATCGCTTAAAGCTAATAGAATTCCCCTTCTTGTCACCTATAGCTGCCAAAGAGGCTCTCAATTGCGATCTAGTTCGAGCTTGAGGAAGCTTCTCACTTTTCAGCATGATCCTGCAATCGCTTACTAGAACCTTCCACCTTATCGACTTCCTTTTCCAGAGATTTGCTATGACTTACTTCGACTTGCTGCTTGGGATTGTGACAACCAACAATATTCCCCATGTCATCCTCTAACGTGTCCCCCTGTGGCTCAGTCACACCCTTGCCATTACCACAGATTCTCGGATCCTCCATAAACAAGGGATCCAAACTTCCCTCAACATCATACTCCTCCCCATCTTTCTCTACGTCAGTAGTGATGTTAACTGCTTGAGACTGTTCTCACATTCCTTTTGATCATGGCCATGGACTAAGGAATGCATGACTGTAGGTATAACAATTGCTTTATCAATCACCATAATCGTAATGATATCAACATTTGTGATCATAGAGTGGGTAGCATTGTTTACATCAGCTTGGCTGTCCATAGTCATCAACGAAACTTCACAGTTCAGAACTGCATTCTGTGGCAAGAGCGAGTATTCACCATCCTCAGTTGGTGACGAAACACTCAGTCACTGGCGACAGATCCTTGACATCACCAGGCACACCAATATTATTGACATTAGTCATAATTGTAACCTCATAATCCTATTGCACATCAGAATCACCCATAGGATTATAAGTGAGCTACTTGAAACTGACTTACAAGCCTAAATAAGGGTTTGAGGGCTTTGGTTTGATCCGGCCTCTAAAGCTCACTCAACGCTTTTCTCGTCCTGCCTTTCGTCGCAGGAAAAGTCTCTGTTCCTATATAAACTTCGACTTCGTTCCTTGCACCTTTCTCTCCTTTCGTCACTTCGATTTGGTCGATCGGCACTTCTACTCGGAAACTTCTCCTCGTCCTCCCTTTTCTTTTCTTTCACTGGACCATACACCTCGAGTAAGCCTAAGCCTTAGTGATACGCCTCTTAAGCAGCTCTAGCGGAGCGATGGCAAGTCTTTCTCGAGCTTCATCTTTCTCGTGGATAGAACGAACCTTTGGTCCAATACAAATATCCGAAGTCAGCCCGCCTCAGAGGATTCTTTTTGGCTGGAGCTTGAACCGCTTGCCTCTTTCCTCTGTTGGAGGACTGGACTCGCATTGAGCATTGAGCATCAGGGTTGACAAGTGCGTAGTAAGAAGCGTGCCGTAAATTCCTAACACTGTGGCCTTACAGCGTTAGTTGTTTTTCAGTGAGGTAGGTTCTGAAGGCCTTTTTGTGGCTGTCAGAGTTAAGCTAAGTGTCGATTGTAGTTTTTTCATAAGAGCTAATTGCCTTCTCAATAAGAGACACATGGTTATCCTCTTGGACATTGGCTAGAATTTCAAAAGCATTAGAAATGATATCCTTCGAGTCCACACTATTCGTAGCGTGAGAACTAACAGTGTGGTCGATAATCAGCACATTATTCTCCCTTGGCACATTGGGAAGGGTTAGAAAACCATTAATGCTTTTCCTTCACCCTCTGTTTATATACTAACTATTGTCTCCCTTTGACTACGTTCCAACGCTCTTCCCTTGAGGGTAACTTAACAGAAGTACCACCATTAAGAACAATTGTTGCACTAGCCTTTGCACTTAAATTTGCTCAACATAATTCAGCCTTATGGCCCACCCTCCGACATTTAGAGCAGATCGAGGGTATGAACTTATAAACTATCTCTTGCCTATAATCCTTCCCATACATGTCCAGCCAAACTTCAGTCAAGACCAATGCAAAACACACCCTTGGCTCAGCCCTTGATCTTAATTTTATTGATTTGTTCATGAAGATGGGCTTTCCAACACTAGAGGCAATACAAAACAGAATGTTCGGTTCCCAATACATCATTGGCAACCTTGGCAATTTGATCCAAATTGACACAGCTTGGCGAGTATGCCTAGAGGGTTGAACTGATGGATTCCATGAGGATTGAACTGATGGATTCCATTCTTGAAGCACCAAACATTTTCTGTTGATATAACATGGTCCCTTCGTACTGGCAACCTCCATCTCCTTCCTAGAACGGAATCGAAAAATCAAGAACCCCCCCATCAGCGGAGAATACTTCAACATCATGCTCAAGCCTCCACATTTTCCTCAACATCTCTTTCAGATAATTCCAATCGGGTCAGCGGCCCAAGAAGTACCCAATAAGCAGTTTTCCCACCTACTCCGACATGAGTCTATCAACTTCTTTTCAATTTTGATAATTTTTTTACCATTAATAATTTCAGTGGGTAAAGTATCCATCTCCTCAAAGTAAAACACTCCATTTTGAACACCTTTGGCATCAAATAACATGTTTGAGGACCTACTCGAGTCCCAACAGCTGTTAGCTAAGCTTCCATTCTTGTTCTTTGAAACCAAGGATGGAATTTCCTCCCTTACGATACCTTCACTATGAAAACCTGAAGTAGATCCTAGGTCATTCTTACCACCAAATTTTCTTTTTCCAAGGTGTAACATCCATCTCCTTGCCTTTGCCGGAACCAACAATAGGTTGACTTCCTATATTCCCATATATAGTATGCTCTGAGCGAACCACCAAGGGTGGAAAGACCTCCCTTACAGGACTCCTGACGACCCCATCAAGATCAACAGTAGTAGATCTCGAGCCAGGGCCCGTACGAAGATTTTCAATCATTGTCTCTCGGTTCATGATAATTTGAGCAGTACCATCAAGACCAGAATTTATGGACCGAGGAATATCCCCAAAGGGAGAACGAGCTGGCTGATCTGCATGCTCACCCACAACCGTAGGTGCAGGCAACCCATAACCATCACGAATAACATAACTGAGACGGTGACCATACTCAACATCATTTGCAACCCCACCAGAGTCAATAGCGTGATCAATAACATTGCATGGGGCAGAACTTCGAACACCCAAAACGTTCCCAATGTGGGCAGCTTCACGACCATCTTCTGTGGAACTAGAAACACAACCCAAAAGATTGTGACCCATAACTTTAGCTTGCACATTACCATGGCTAGCAAGTAAGCCATCCTTTTTTTGATAAAACAATACCAGCAGGGAGACACACCGAAGCACGTACTAGAATGCACAGAAGAAGCATTCTATAAATCAATGCAAAAAGAGATATTGTCCTTCGCAGGCATCAAAGAACAACCAGAAATGATGTCACTGCCAAAGGTAGATACCACATGAAAGGCAGCACCATTTTCTTCCTGCATATTATTATCCTTCGCAGGCATCTCCGCTTAACCAGACCCAGATACCACACGATAGGTAGCACCAGAATCTACCTTTGAAACTAAATCACGAGAAACACGTTTAATACCAGTTCCATCCCGAGGTGCAGGATTAAGGATCATAGCCTCTTCATCCTTTCTGCAATCTCCAAATCTCATGAAATGAGATCCACTATCATTCGCATGCACAAAACTATGATCAGATATGTTAGATTTAGATTTATCTTCGCCATGAATATTGTGACTAGAAATCAATGGATCATAACCATATTGTTGCCTAAGTGTTTTGATGCAACATGGTATTTAATACATGAAAACAGTAAGCATGCTCACAGCCAGTCACATAAGCAGTCTCCTTAAGTAGGATTTTCTCCAAGCAAATAGCAAAAAATCTATAGTCAATGCAGCTTCAAAATAAGTGTTGTGTACTCCTCCTGTTCAGTAATAAGAGCCCTAGTTTTCTAGACTCAGACCACAGTAAGGAGCACTGGTAGACCACAGTGGGGAGCAATGGTCCCATTGGCATTTGATTGTTCAATGCATAGTGTCACCTGAATCACTTGGTGTAATTTCCTATTTGGTCACACCAAGGTTGCTAGTTTCTTTTCAGAATTTAATATTTTTGATGATTTATCACTGAAGTGTTTTTCATCCACTTAAGAGAGATCCTAGTTGATATTATTGATGAAAGAAACAAAGGTCAATCCTTTTTATTTACAGTGAAAGTGACACATAACAAACCAACCTTCTTTAATGTTTATCATTAGAAAATTCTTGATGTGTTACACTATTTTCTTCATGTATTTCTTGATCCTAGAGAAAAAAATTGTATACAAGGTAGGCCAGTGAAAAGTGATTATGCCTTTAATGGGTGTTGTATGTATCTGTATCATTTTCATTACTGGACACTTTGTTATCTATTGATGCTTAAAATGGTTCTCAAATTCTCAAATTTTCTGATTTTATTCTTTGTTATGAAGTACTCACGCAAGACTGTCCATGATGCAGATACTAGATACTGATGGAATTGCTTGTCCTGGTGAAATAATTGGACCTAATGACATTTATGTAAACAAGCAAAGTCCTGTAAATACAACTGCCACTCCCAATAGGGAATTATCTGACAGGTGAATTTACTTAACCAAGTTAAATTAATTTGTGAAGTATAACATGCATAATTATGTGCAAATACAGAGGCAGGCGTCAACCCTCTGTTTCCAGATGGAGATTGGGGATAGACTCTAGTATGGTTGTGAAAAGCATTCTTGGAGGAACTGCATTCATTTCCACTGTTTGTCTTTTAGATGTACAGTGGATGTCTGTCTGTGTATAAATATCATGTATATGATGTTTTTGCTTTGGTTTCCATTTTAACTTATGATGAAATCTCTTTATTACATATGTTTCCATGTGAACTAAATCATGTGGCTTCTGAATTGCAGTCAATATAAGAACACACCTGTAACCTACAAAGGCCCAAAAGGGGAAACAGCTATTGTTGATAAGGTGTTACTAATGTCAGATAACAACGAAAACATATGCATCAAATTTCTCTTTCGTCATACCCGAAGGCCTGAGGTAAGCTCCAAATACAGTACCTTAGCAAAATTTAGTTTCAGCTTTGATTATATGGAAACCAATTAAATGTTTCCAAACTTTACAAAACTAATACGCTTTCTCATTATTGGCTATTAGGTGGGTGATAAATTCAGTAGCAGGCATGGGCAGAAAGGTGTTTGTGGTACCATCGTACAGCAAGAAGACCTTCCATTTTCTGAACGTGGGATTTGCCCCGACTTGATTATGAATCCTCATGGTTATCCTAGGTACTCTTTACTTAATGAGGACTTGATAGTTTCCATTAGTTTTGTAAATGATTTTTTTTCTGAAAAATCTTGCATAATCATTCGATAGTTATATTATGTTGCTTTGCAGTTTGCTGCCCCCATTTTTATTGCATCTCTTTGAAACATATCATTGTGGTTAGGTGAACATGGTGCATTTATTGTGAAGCCTTTCGGTTGTATTCCATGTTTATGTGATTTTTCACATGCTTTGTACCTGCAAATCTCAATTGTTTGTTCTCTAAAACATTTCTATAATTGCTGGTGTTTTATTACTTGGCAAACTGAATTACCCAAGCCATATAAAGATTGTATGTTTGCAAGAAATTTAATGTTTTTCACATAATCCTGTTTCACCATCATCATGAGAGCCTTTTCCAATGATTTGGGGTCGGCTATACAAATCCTCGTCCGCCATTCTGCTCTATCAAAAACCATACCGTCATTGAGGCAATAAATCCACATTTCTTCTCTCACTACTTCCAACCATGTCCTTTTGGCCTACCACTTGGCATTTTTTAGCCTTCCACGTGAACCAACTCGCACCTTGTAACAGGTTCTGTAACTGGGTCTATGTTGCACATGGCCAGCCCACCTAAGTCTATTTCTCTCATCTTATTGCCTATTGGAGCCACATCTAGGGTCTCCCTAATGTATTCATTTCGAATTTTATCCATTGTTGTATTGCCACTCATCAATCTCAACATCCTCGTCTCATCTACATTCATTATCTCAACATCATTTCGAATTCTATCCCTTGATCGCCCAACATTTTGCCCTATAAAGCAAAGTTGGTCTCACAGTTGTTCTGTAGAACTTCCCCTTAGCGTCATTGGTCTACGGTGATCACATAAAACTCTAATTTTATATCTCTGCTTTGCCCACTCAGTTCTAATTCTATATGCGACATCTTACTCAATGTCTCTATTTTCCTGGATTATCGACCCAAGATATCAAAATTGCTCTCTTGTTTGGTATTTCTTAGTCGTCAAACTAAACTGCTTTCTCGTCTAGGCTCCTATTATTACTAAACTTGCATTCTATACACTTTATCTTCATCCGGCTAATTTTAAAACCTTTAGATCTAGAGCATCCCTCCAAAGTTTTATCTTTGTGTCGACGCTACTGCGGGTCTCAATCAAAACTATGTTGTCTGCAGACAACATACATTACGTACCTCTTCTTGTAGGTGTCTAGTTAAGTCGTCCATAACTAAGACAAAGAGGTATGGGCTCAAGCTAACCCCTAATGTATATTTATTGTCACTGAAAATTCACTCGCCTCTCCCGAGTTATCCGTACACTAGTTAGCGCTCCCTCGTATATATCTCTCACTAAGTTGATATCGTATCTTGATACTCCTTTTCTAAAATCCACAAAATAAACCTCGAGGTACTCTATCATAAGCTTTTTCTAGATCAATAAAGACCTTGTAGAGGTCATTTTCCTTCACCCTAAACTTCTTAATAAGTTGCTTAAGTAGGAAACTAGCCTCAATTGTTGACATCCCTGGCATAAAATCGAATTGGTTTTCTGATACATCTGTGTCATGCTCGATCACTCTCTCCCACAACTTTATAGTGTGGCTCATAAGTTTGATCCCTCAATAGATTGCACAACTCTGTACGTCTCATTTGTTCTTGTAAATAAGTTCCACATTGCTTTTCCTCTATTTGTCTAGCATTTTTTTTGTTCTCAACACTTTGTTGAATAACTTGGTGAGCTAGTCAACGCCAATGTCCCCCATGCACTTCTAAATCTCTAACGGATACCATCTGGTCCTATAGCCTTTCCTATCTTCATCCTCTTCTAGACTTCTGTCACCTTTGATATTCGACCTCCACCCTCAAGTGTGCCAACAGGTCCTTCTACTATTGTGTTTCCACTGTATTCGTCGCTTAATAAGTTTTGAAATGAACTCTTCGCCTTTTGTTGACCTCTTCATCCTTCACCAAAACACTTTGATTCTCACTCTTAATGCATTTAATATGGTCTAAATCCCTGTACTTTTTCTCTCTCATTTATGCTAATTTGATGATATCTTTTTTACCTTTTCTTGTTTCCAGTTTACTGTATAGATTATCCTATGCCTTAAAGTTGTTAGCCTTACTTAGTCTTTGTTTAGTGTTTTTCTTAGCATTTTTATATCTTTTTAAGTTTTGATCATATCGATTACATTGTCATGTTTTATAACCTGCTCATTTTTTACTCCATAACCACGAGCCTATTATGGGTAGTTAAACTCTCTCTTCGAATAACCTTACAGTCTTTACATGATGATCGATTTACCTTCTTAACTGGAAAGAAGTCTATCCGGTTTTATGTGATCCACTTTTATATGTAATTAAATGCTTATCTCACTTTTTGAAATAAGTGTTTACTATTACTAAGTCGTAGGCCATAGCAAAAACTAGAATAGCCTCACTCATCTCATTTCTTTCAACAAACCTATATCCCCCATGTACCCCTTCATATCCTTTACTACGTGACTATTTAATTTTTTTTTATTCTGGGTAAGTCAGTGGGTGAGAAGGCCATATACCCGTTTTTTCATTAATAAATGAGAAAAGAAAAACAATTAACGTACAACCCTATAGTAGGACAGTTGTATCGGATCATGTAATAAAATAGAGGAAAGAAAATCTTGTGGTGTATGGTGTCACACAGTAGCACCGAGGCCAGCAAATGCCCTCGTAGCAAGGGCATTGGCAACCATGCTTGCCTCCCAAAAAATATGTGCAATGGACCATCGATGAGAAAAAAATCTGGTACGGCAAGTATTTGCAATCGTCTTTATCCGCCATGGGGCACGACATCGATTATGAATGACATCTACAAGTAGGGCTGAATTTCTTTCTATTTGTATTGGAAAGCAATTCCTTTAATGAACCAATTGAACTCCTTCTTCAAGTGCCAAGAAGTCTGCATGGTTATTAGAAGCAAAACCAAAATGCTTTGCAAAAGCAGCAATGAAACCACCCTTTCTGTTGCTGATGACTCCACCATTACCTGCTAAAAAGGTCCTCACTCCATTTAGTACGGCTTAGACTAGTCTATCCATGTCCTCCCAAAATTCTCTCTTAATTTTATACTCAGTCTTATTTGTGGTGAATAAGCACTAATTACATCAATTATCTCTTCCCCTAATACAAGTACAATTAATAAGAGTCTATCACCTACTCTCTTGACATAACATTAACTATTTTATCTTTTAAATCTTTGTCTACTATTATACCTATGCCATTTTTATTATTATTCTTTTCTATATAGCAAAGTTTAAACCCATCTATTTTCTTAGCTTTTTCCTCTTTCCACGTAGTCCTATTTGTGTTGAATAAGCATTAATTGCATCAATTATCTCTTCCCCTAATACAAGTTCTATTAATAAGAGTATCACCTACTCTATTGTCATGACATTAACTATTTTATCTTTTAAATCTTTGTCTATTATTATAGCTATACCATTTTTATTATTATTCTTTTCTATGTATCAAAGTTTATACCCATCTATTTTCTTAGCTTTTTCTTCTTTCCACTTAGTTTCCTATAGACAAGCTATGTTTACTTTCCTTCATTTCATTGTATCCACTAACTCCATACTCTTACCTATAAGCGCTCTATTCCATGTGGCTAAACGAATCTTATTCTCCTAGACCAGCTTCTTTTACTTATGCGCATCCAGCATGTCGCAGGAATCCTTGCCTATTTTTCACCGCAACGGGCGGCATTGCGGCGCATCGTCTCTGGGGAACGCCCTATAACTAGCTCTTGCTCGTTTCTTACTGTACCCAGGTTCCCGTACATCGTGTTGCTTATGGGTAATGCCCTAGTATAAGCAAATAGTGTAGATTCAGGATTCATGAAAATTTTTTGCAAAGTTTTACATTGGTTAAAGGAAAGTGTAATGTCCTCATAAACTTTACACAATCCACCTCCTTTACCCAGGCCCGCGACGAGTTAAAGGAAAGTTTAATGTCCTCACCCTTCTTAGACCATCACATACTCTTGTTTTTGTCGCTTTAAAAATAAGCGAAATTGAAGATCTGAAGATTCGAAGAGGCATGGGATGGAAGACAAAGTAGCATTCAACTTCTATGTGGTTTGTGGTGGACTTCAGCAAGAATACAAGCAATGCTAGTTAAGCTAATTGAAGTTTTGAGAGATTGAACCATGGATTGGATTTTATTGAAAAAAATAGAAATAAGTGTTAGCTGTAACATCAAAAAAAAATGTACAGGACGGTAATTGGTTAAACTTTTCTCACAAAGAGGAGAAATTAACAATGAATCACAATGTACAAGCCTAAAATCCAACTCGGGATGATTCCTAGGTCGAATTGAACATGACCCATTTGGGTTGACTAATCAGGTCATGAAAAGGACAAAAGCAAGAAATTATATAAACATAGAAGAATATAAAAATAAAGGAGTTTTAAAAAATATATCTTCAAAATGTTTTTTCCCCTTGATCATGTCTAGAGTGTGGTATTCCTAAAAGCAAAAAGAACAAGCTTATAAAATCATAGGTAACATAAATTACAACGACCTATGAAAATGGTTAGATGGAGGAATTATGAACTATTTTAGAAAGAATTTGTGAAGAATAAGAACAAAAGACAGGTGAATATTCAAGTGCAGGTAAAAAAACAAAAAAAATCAGTAATTTGAATCAGACACATGATATTCTAGGCTGACGTAGTATTTAAAAAAAAAAAAAGAGCATGAAAAAAGAGCCAGATAAATGATATTCTTCATGCAGATAAATGATATTCTATATGCTGCAATGTAGAGCCCATTAGCTTGAGGCAATAAAGATGGGCTAGAAACATCTGACTCTTTATTCTTAAGTTTGTATGCTGGACTAAAATTTCTTTTGTGTGGGTTAGTCGAATGACAATAGGGAAGATGATAGAGCTACTTGGAAGTAAAGCAGGGGTTTCATGTGGTAGATTTCATTATGGTAGTGCATTTGGAGAACCAAGTGGTCATGCAGATAGAGTCGAAGCTATAAGGTGCTGTATCCTGCTCAGATATCATAATATTTTCTGTAACAACTTTTGTATTCCTTGCCATATTTATTATATTTTTGTGCTCTCTGGCAGTGAGATCCTTGTCAGGCATGGATTTAGTTATAGTGGGAAAGATATGATCTATTCAGGTTCTTGCCTTTCGTTTTTATCTGTTGCCTTCATGCTATTGTTGAATTTCCTCTATATATACTAGTATGTAACCTATAATGTTTAATTTGTCAGGCATAACTGGGTATCCGTTGCAAGCATATATATTTATGGGGCCAATTTATTACCAGAAACTGAAACACATGGTATGTATGCAGCACTTTTGTTTAAATGAGCATTAGCAGTGGTTTTGTTTAAATGAGCATTATTACCTTTACAGTTAATGTAATTTCCATATATGCAATTGAGTTTCATTCACATATTTCAAGAGTTTTCTAATATACTTAAATTTGATTTATACTTAAAATGCTTTTGACATATGGCAAATAACCTAGTTCAACCTCTATGTGGTTTCGGGAACTTAACCTGAACTTCATTGGGCTCTGGATTTTCACTTATACTTCGAGGATTCAGTTTTGGATTTTAACCCAGACTATTAGCTGATTATGCATGTATTACTTTATTATGTTTGTTTGTTTGCAGTCGTAGTGTCCTCTACACCGCAGGATCAAAATCTTACATATATATGTTGGGCCTTAGGATTATAATTCAAAAAATATTCATTTAATTCTTCTGTTCCTCATGATATATTCTACTCATGCAAAGCTGGCATACTTCTAATGGGAGACTTATAACATGGATTTTTGGGGGTAATTTCCATTTCCTCATGGGAAGTCATTATATCTACAATACTCTTGCTCTCCCCCCCCCAGGGAGACAAGAACTCCTCACCCTCCTCCCTCCCTCAAGAATAGGAACATACAGTTGGCTGCCTTGAGCATGTTCCTTCCACGATTGCATCTTTGGCATGAGCCATAGTCATGCAACTACATATTGGCATTGCATTGTCATTCTTGGAATTGGTATTCCCTTGCGATTCCTAGATATCCGACTGTGAATTCTTCTCTCTCTGCCTAGATCTGTCTTGGCATTTCTTCTAATGAAGGTTTGACCATTAGTGGGATCAGATCTTACCTATGTATTGAGTTTTGGTTTCAGTATTGTTTTCTTCTCCTTTTAGTCATTTGACATTTAGGTTTTCTTTATTTGGGGTACTTTATGAGGTCCATTTTCCTTTGAGGCATCTTGTTTCTTATCAGAGATTTTGCAGAAGTTGCAGACTTATGGGCTGGTGGCATTTGTTTTGATAAACAGACCCTACATGGACTCCTTTGCTGTATATCTTCCTAATCTGATCAAGGATTTCACTTTTTGCGGAATGCTCAATTTCCCTTAATAGTGCCTCAGTCATAACATGTTGCTCTATCAGTTTGATGAACCTTGTTGATATACTTTTTGTTAATATGCTTACTTCCTGTGTTTGAAGTGTAGTGGCAATTTTTTTCTGTAACAAGTGGACAGTTGGTTTATGGATCTTGTACTAGTGCTTGACCCTTTTAGAATTGTTTTGCGTATCTTGAATGTTTTCCACAATGGTTTCAATTTAATAAAGCTTGGTGATTAATTTACATGCCGATCCCAAATAATTGAAATAAAGCTCGGATGATGATGATGATGATGGTGATTAATTTACATGATTTCATTGATGGTATCAGGCAACTAAAAGTTTCATGAACTTTCCTTTGGAGAAGATTTCAGACGATACAATTCATGATCAATTTATTGATGAGACAAAAAATGTTCTGGCTCAATATTAGAGAAATATTTGTTCTCCCACATTCTGAAGTCGCTATTCTCTTGTAATGTGGCTGAGATAGCGGTTTTTTAGACAAAATTCCACTTACAAGAGGCTTATCAGAAATGCAAAATTGTCCAATTGTGCGACAAATATGAGACTGCCATCTCTTTATTAAATGTAGCCTCCTTATTGTTGTAATTGCTACCTTGATTAGACTCTCTTTGTTCTCTTTAGTTATTCACAAAGCTTACAAGCATACGACTTATGATTGGCATTACACTGATCAGATTCTTCTCAATTTGGAATGTTTCCCTGTGCTTACATAGGTCCTAGATAAGATGCATGCTCGGCCTAGCGGGCCTAAGGTGTTGCTCACTAGACAACCAACCGAAGGACGGGCTCGGGATGGAGGTCATTAGAATTATTGCATACTTACATCTTCCTTATGTGAAAACATACAAGATATCTCACCAGTGATCAGTTCTTAGTGATTGAGTTGTTTGATTCTTTATTTTGCCAGGACTAAGGTTAGGGGAAATGGAGCGTGACTGTTTGATAGCTTACGGTGCAAGTAATATGATCCTAGAACGCTTGATGATCTCCAGTGATAAGTTTCAGGTTCAGGTATGACTACTTGGTGATTATCCTGTAATAGTATGAACACTTAGACAATACCATGCCTTTTTTCTGCAGCCTAGAGATCATATATTACCTTCTGTCTTCAGCTATAATTTTCTGTTGTACAGGAATTTGGTTTGGACTTGTTTGGTTAGTTGTTGACAACTACAACACTATGTCCCAAGTTCAGTTCCTACTACTGAACTACCTGAAGACAGAATATCCTCTTGTACATTGGATAGAAACTGTTTTTGTTTGGTTGTTTCTATGTCAAAGTTGAAATGCCTGTTGATCTAGAATAATTGAGTTTTTAATTGGTTCTCTTTTCTGGTAGATGGGCAATTTGAATTGCTGCATGAGCTGCGAAATTCCATCTGCATTATTTCAACTTGCCTACTCAAAAAGGCTTTTCTCTAAATGAAGAATCAATTAGCAGTTTGTTGTTCCCAAGGTTTTAAACCTTGCCAAGGGCTTAAGAATGCCCAAATCAGCATGGATTGGCCTCTTTGCTAGTAAAACTGTGAAGAGAAAAAAAAACATCGAGGTTCATCGGTCATAAGTCACCTTGCCACAAAGATCCGCTAATTCCCAAGACAAGTATGAGCTTTGGAAAAGTCTGAGCCTTTGAAATATGTGATAATGTCTGATATGAAATAAAACATGTTCTTATTTCTGAGTATGCTATTTTTCAAATGTTTTTTTGCAAAATGATGAAAATGTGTTATTTCTTGGAAACCCCAGTATTGTTCTAAATCAGTGACTTGTCCATAGAATGTATTTTATAAAATATAGACCAACACTAATCGGTGGTGTATGAGATCACTATGGTTTTCGTTTCCTTTTCTCGCCTCCCTGCTCAAGCTCGATTGCCTCCTCTACTCGTCCTTCCCACTCTTGCTCGTCTGCCCCTCCTTCTCGTCTTCCTCGTTCTCGCCCAACAACCTCTTTGGCCTATGGAGTAACCCCGGCTTCTTCACGTGATAAAGGTAAGTTTCCAGCTTTCTCCTCGAACCCTCCTCCCATTGGCCCCCCACCTATCTATCGCAACTATGCTCACCTCTTAAACCCTCAGCTGCCTCCCAAGGCCCCCTCTCTTGCTTGTCCTCTTGTACCTTTTAGTCTCCCTCCCCCCACCTTTTAGTCTCGGACCCTTTTTGGCCTTGATTAGAGTTGCTTCCTCCCTTTGAGTCGCATCCCAGCTTCAAACTTGCCCATTTGCCCCTAGCATGCTCTAGTTGGTGCCTTCCACGCCTATCGTGATGACATCCGGGGCATTGAGAATGGGCACAAACATGCTGGAAAGATCCTGACCTTCATTGCAAGTGGTTCTCTCTTTTCCTCCCTACCTGGAGCTGTTGGAGCACTCAAGGCTCCACTTCAAGAAACCTTCTCCTCTTTTCCTTCAAAGGGGACTCTCTTTCCTTGAAGCAGTGGTCACCCCAAGTCAACGCTTCCATCTGCTTCAAGTATTGGCTCTGGGTTGATAACATTCCTGCATGCTTGGCATCCCACAACCTTCTCCTCCATAGGTGCTAAGTGTGGGAAACTGGTAGCTGTTACCTGGAAAGCGGGGGAATATCTCCCCCTGGGATCTGTTCTTGTTCTGGTTGAGGTTTTTGACTTGTCCAACCTCTCTAAGCTTTTGTGTTGTTGCTTAGCTAGAGTTTTCTATTGCCTCCACTTGACCTGGAATCTTGCCTCCTCTAATACATTGGCCTCTACCTCTCTTCCACCCTCATCTCCGGAGAAGTGGACTACTGTTAAGCGGAAGTTCAAGCAGACCCCCCACCCATTCCCTTCTCACAACCGGCCTCACCGACCCAGTCGTTCTCCTCCATCCGCACCCACCAATGGGCGTCGATCTGCGGGACGAGCTCCGGGCCGGATTCCTGCCCTTCGGCTCTCAAAGCGACCCCTCATGCTCCCCCTACTACGTTGTCTCTATGCCCCGAGAGTGCCATCCCCTTTGGTACACATGTCGAGGGATGACGTCAGTGACCTTTTTGCCTCTGTTTCTTGCCCCTCTTCTCCACCGTTGATCTCTTCGTCCCCTGACATCCTATCCAACTCTCTCCCTGAGAGTGGTCTTTCCCAAGATCTCCCCGTGCTGCAGCCATCTACTGCAATGCCATCCTCGTCGAGCTCCGTGGAGCCCACCGCCGTATTCTCTCTTTCCGAGGCTGCCCCCATTTCGCCCCTACTCATTACCCCTACTCTTCTTCCGCTTTCTACCTTGGCTTGCACCCCTTCTTCCTCGATTGTCCCCTCACCTGCCCTCTCACTCTTGCTAGCTTTTATTGAACCCCCTCCACTGACAGGGCAATTGAAACGTTCTTCAGGCCCTTTGCTCTGCTAATCGGATCTCCTTGTGGACGTTGACAGTGAACTTGAGCCTGACCGGCTTCTCCTTTGCCCCCTTCTTATCTTCCCCTTCCCTTGGATATACCGTCGCTTTCCCCTCTCGCTCCTTCCCCATCTTGTCTTGTCTTCGCTCCTCCTTCTGCCGCCATTCTCTCTTGTCATGTTCTTGTTCCCCCTTCACCTCATTATGACTTCCTCTCCCCTCTCCGCCTGTCTCCATTACCATCTCGGCCTTCTCTCTTGCTTGACCAGGAGCTGTCCCCTATGCTGTCCAAGCTCTCCCCTCCCTCCTTTTGTTACCTCTGAGAGTCTATCTCCTTCTTCCCCTTCCTCTATGCCCCATCGAAGCCGACCCCGCTTCGGGAGGACAGCGATTTCTTTAGCCCATCCCCTTCAACGACCCTCCCCCTCCCCCCTCCCTCCCCTTTTGAGAACCCCTATGGGCCCTTTACCTCAGCCACCCTTCCTCTGGCTCCCTCCTTTGGTGCTTCTTTTCTCTTGCTCACCTCACCCCCTAACCTTCTCAGCCCATGTTATGGCCGTAGTGCACTCTTTCTCATCCTCCCTGACCCCGCTTCATTCCAACCCTCTTGCTTGGTTTCCCCCCACCCTCTCCTTTTGGGACTACAGCCTGTTGAGACATACCTTGCTCTACTTAATTTTTTCAACCCGCCTCCTCTCGTGCCTAGTCCTTCCCCCTCTAACCTTCCTTGTTCATCCGCTCCCTCGGCTTCCCTCCCTAGATCTCCCTCTTCCTCCACTCCTCTTTCAGCCTATTCGATTGCTCCCTTGGCTTCTCTTCCTTCCCTTGTTGCTCCACCCCCTGTTCCAGAGTCTTCTCCGACTCATCCACCCTCTCTTGCCCCAACCCCTCCTTGCCACCTCTCTTCCCCTCGGGGTATTCCAACATCTGGGCCCTTTCTCCTTTGAACTTTAGCAGCTCCTTTTGTCGTCCCTCTCCACCTATTTCGGTGGGGTCTTCTGCTCCAGGATGGATAAGGCCCAAGGTAGCATTGACAAGGTGATAGGAGTGATTGAATTCAAGTTCAATGGTTCTAAGGAGGACATCAGGGCTTTCTTCAAATTAGATGCTCATTCTAAATTCAAAGTGAGTAACATAAGCTCTAAGGAACT
Source organism: Amborella trichopoda (assembly GCF_000471905.2). The sequence continues at coordinate 6,019,109 of NW_006499751.1, read as the reverse complement.
GGCCAAACTTGCATGTAACATAAATTACGACCGGCCTAGTTCTTCTCGGCCTTGCTCGCTGGCAGCAAACCTTGATTCTTCTACCACCTCCAGACTCTGGTCTAGGAGATCTTTCTCTTTACCAAGATTATGAAGATCGCGATGTGGAACATTAGGGGTCTCAAATGCCCTCGCAAGATCCGGGCAGTTCATGACTTCTGCATACAGCATTCTCCCGGACTCTTGGCCCTTATTTAAACCAAATCTTCCTCCCCAGCCCTAATACAGGTTCTCTAGGTCCGGGGTCACAGACCCTGCCAATGGGTAGCCTGAGACGAAGTGGGTGCGTTCAGTGGCGTCTGGGTGATCTGGGACCCATCCACCTTTGGGATCGAGAATTCCTGGATTGCAATGCGGTCGGTGACGATGTCTCTCTACTGCATCTCGGACGGTCTCTGTTGGAAGTTCTCAGCAGTCTATGGTCTGAACTCTAGCTCCAACTAATCGATCATGTGGCAAGAATTAGACCTCATTCTACATGCTGGGGGATCGGGGGAGACTTTAATGTCACAAGGTGGTCCCACGAAAGCAACTCCTCCACAGTCATTACTCTGGCGATGCTAGCCTTTGCTGACTTCATTGTCAAACATGAGCTGGTGGGTATACCATTGTTAGGGTCTGAGTTCACATGGTCTAACTCTGTTTCTTGATTCAAATTGATCAGTTCCTCTGTTCTTTGCAGTGGGAGGACACATCTCCTGGCACCTCCTCATCCTCCTTACTTAGAACGATGTCTGACCACAAACCCATCTTGTTGGACACTTATCCGATTCACAGGGGCCCGAAACCTTTTCGCTTTGAAATCTATTGGATTGAGGAACCCAATTTCGATGAAGAGCTGAAATCCTGGTGGGCCTCATCCTCTCCCCTAGCCCTTGGATTGGTAGGCTTCAAACTACAGAATAAACTTTCTCATCTCAAAGGGTCTCTCAAAGCTTAGCGCTCTCTCCTTCCTGGCAATTTTCGAGATCTCGAAACCACACTCTTGGGTTTCCTCCATGAGTTTGATCAGCTAGATGACACTCGGTCCCTGTCTTTTCAAGAAGCTGTCCTCCGCTTTTTTGCCTAGAGCGATCTAGAATCCTAGCTTAGGAAGGAAGAGATCTTATGGGCACAAAGATCCAGGGTCAAATGGCTCCAATGAGGAGACCTCAACACAGCCTACTTTCATAAAATCGACAACTGCAGGAGGAGAAATGCTATCATGCGCATCGAATCTTGGGGCGACCCTTGAGGAACCTTTAGCTATCGAGAACACTATCATTCAGTACCCCACTCACATGTTCACAACCCCCTCTCATTAAAGATAGGCAGATCCTCGCTAGAGCCCTGGTGATCCACGAATGCATACACATGAGGACGTCTTCCAAAACCCTCAATTTGATTGTCAAATTAGACTGAGAAAAGGCTTATGACCATGTCGACTGGGACGTCCTAGAAGAAATCAAAAGAAGAATGGGCTTTGGGGGACGATGGAGGAAATGGATCAGGGGATGTATTCGTGGCCCCTTCTTTTCATTTCTCATCACTGGTTCCCCCAAAGGATTCTTTCAATCTGAAAGAGGTCTGCATCAAGGAGACCTCGTCTCCCTCTTTCTTTTTGCTATAGCTGTAGAGGTTTTTAGTAGGACGACGGCCAGACTCTATCAGGTGGGATTGGCCAAAGGTTTTCAGGTAGGAAGGGAGGGCCCTTGGGTGTCACACTTACAATATGCTGACAACACCCTTCTATCATGCGAACTTGAGCCCCACTAGGTTCACAATCTTCTCACCTTCCTTTTCACTTTGCGACAGGTTTTAAGGTCAAACTTCAAAAGACCAAGATAATAGGTTTCCTTACCAACCCCGCCCCCTTTGCCTCTATTTTGGGTTGTGGACTCAATTCCCTACGGGCCACCTACCTATGTCTGCCGCTATGTTACATGAAACCCAAGAAGGCTCAATGGAGCCATATCATCGATAGGGTGGAAAGGAAGCTAGCCTTTTGGAAAGGGTGTTTTCTTTCACCAGCAGATAGATTCACATTCATTAAAGTAGAGCTCTCGATAGTACCCATCTGTCGGATGCCTCTTTTCCATATTCCTGCAGCTATGCGTAACCGATTGGAGCAACTCATGGGGAACTTTTTGTTGTCGGGAGACAGCTCCATTAAGAAATTCCACCTTATTGCTTGAAATTTAACCTTCCTTCAGAGATACAAAGGAAGTCTGGGGATTCGAAGCCTCAAATCCCAAAACTTGGCACTCTATGCAAATGGTGGTGGAGACTCACCACTCAGCCTAATAACCTCTGCCACATCATCCTCGAAGCCAAGCATTCTCTTGTAGCCTCACCCTGGTCCGTTCCCCAAGCCCAACGTAGTCTTGCCTCGAGATTCTAGAGGTCTATTTCACACTCTCTCAAGCTTTTTCTTGCCCACATCAGGTTCTTTCTCAAAGGAGGTTCTTTCTCAAAGGAGGGACCAATGTTTGCTTTTGGCTCAATACTTGGATACGCGAATCCCCTCTAGCTACCCACTTCCCATCCCTTTTTTAGCTGGCCCATGACCCTCGGGCCTCGATCGAGGACCTCTTTCCAGCCTCGGGCTCTTTCAGATCTTGGAACCCTGACCTTCATAGACCCCTTAGAGATGGGGAGCTTGCAAAGTTCTTATTATTTCTTCACTTTTCCTTTTCCCATCTACCTCTCTCGGGGGCTGACAAAATCACCTGATCTCTAGACCCTTCTGGCTCCATCTCTGTCTCTTCTCAGTTTCGGTTCCTTAACCTAGCGCAACCCGACCCCTCGGGCACCACCATAGCTACCCTCTTGTTTCTAGGGCCTGGAACCCCTTCATCCCTCCTAGAATCTAGTTCTTTAACTGGCTGGCCTTTTGGGCTAGAATCCTCATCGTAGATCAGTTACAATGACATGGCCTTCAAACCCCCAATAAATGTGTAATTTGCTGCTCTGCTGAGGTAACTATCGTTCACCTCATAATCCACTACCCCATCGCTCTCCTTTCCCCGTAACCCCTACTCCTGATCAAGGCTCAAGCTCAGTCTCAGTCTCAAGCTCCAGGTCATCATGCCAGCTGTTCAGTTTTTGTTTATCACAAACTCAAGCAGTAGATCAGAAAATCTCTCTTTCTGCCCTTACTCTTTCAAGCATGCCAGCTAGCTCAGTCTCAATCTCAGTCTCAAGCAAGCTCAAGCTCAAGTGTTGTATAGCTCACTCTCTTGTAAAGGTCAGTCTCAATTTAAAAATATGTGCCTTTGAATGCCTCTCTTACGCCTCCGACTAGTTCCGCTGCTGGTCGGGATGTCGGCTTCCCTATCGCTCGTACGATCAACGACTACTCATTTTTACCCCTATGCTACATATGCTTACCCATATTCCTACATAACCTTGCACCAAGCCCTGTTAGATCCACTATCATAGCGCGAACAAGATTCGGGACTGGAAATGGGATTGGAACTGACAATAGGAACTATGCTTGGACTATCTGTTTCTCCAACTGGGACTAGAACTATCACTCGATTGAAACGTTTCCTTGCTCTGTGTCTTGATTAGATGTTGACTAAGCAATAGAAACTGTAACATTGGCTACTAGGTCAACTTAGTCAATCCAATCCTTTTGGTCGTCAATGGTCGGCAAGTATGATGATTCTAATGATGATCATGCACGTATCTCATAGACGAATTTAAGAAACCTCACGAATTAACTTGGATAACGGGTGTTGTTCTAGCTGTATTGACTGCATCTTTTGGTGTCATCCAATTTACCAAGTCGAACTATCCGCAGCGGAGGGAGCAACGAGAGCACCGTCGACAAAAGCAAAGCACCAACAGCAAAGGTAGGGGCATTTGAGCCAGTGTCTAGGCTAGTTGGCTTTGTTGATTCAGCAATGGAAGTGGTTGGTCCCAGTTAATTACACGATAAACCATCTTGCATCAGGAATGTGGCCATTGAACAATAGCCCATTGATCTACAGCAGATAGAGACCCTTCGACCAAGACATTGCCTTTTTTAGCATTTTTTTCCTGAGTTAGTTTTTTGTTTGTTTTCTAGTGGTCTTTCCTTTCTACTAGAAAGACTTGAGTTATTTATGTAGAATATATAGAGCGGTTCTCGGTGGTTGACCAAGAAAAGCAGGTTAGGTTCTTGTTAATTCGTCAATTTATATGGCAGTTAGGAAGAGGTAATACAAAAGTGTGTAACGGGTCAAGGTAGATTGGCCCACACTAGCACTTCTACATAATAACTCTACCAAGGGCGATCCTATTACAGGGATAGCCTCAGGCACGCCGGTCACGATTGCGACTGCCCAGTAACCAAGTTGGTCCCGAGGTAAGGAACCGGTCTACGAATCTATTCCAACTACTAACGAATTCCTCGGATTTCAGGTGGAATGGGGGTTATAATTTTTTCTACTTCTCGAGGAATAACCCTCTTATTTCGAAACTTAACTCCCTACCTTAAATCAAGCAAGAAAGTAGTCGTTTTTTCAATTCCCCGGTCGCTAAGCTCCCTCCCTTTATCTGAATCCTTATCTACTCCCAATCTTGCTTTCCTCGTCTAGTATTGAAGTCCTCCCCTTTGCTTCAATTCAACACAAAGGAAAAGCACGACCTCGTAACCTTCTAAACTCTCGAAGACTCTCTCCTTCTCTTCAGTTGGGTATGGGTCACCCTTGAGTCTGTCCCAAACCTCTTCAAACTCTCCTCCTTCCTCCTGTGGGCCAAAGCCGGCACCCTGCTTAGGAAGGCAACGGTTGCCGCGAACAATATGGAAGGAACGTAACAGGATATTCCAAGGCCTAGTAGCACCAGTACATAAACTATTCGACACTATCCTGGGAATGGTGATTTTCTGGGCTATTAATCATAAGCTCTTTAAGGCGTGCCCGCTCGCGACATTCACCTCAATTGGAGCCATGTCCTCTCCTTTACACAAAAAAGAATCCGGAGGTCTGCCTCTTGGAGGCCTTCTAAAAGGGGAACTATCATACTAAACTTCGATGGGTCCTCTTTCGAGAACCCGGTCCTGGCCAGCATAGGAGGTTTATTCTGCAACCATGAAGGAATAACACTTCTTTCCTACTCCTCCATAGGAAAAGCTGACTCCATAGAGGCTGAAGCCGGAGCTCTACTACAAGGCTTGAGACTATTCGACCCGGAATGGGGAGCTTCCTTAGTGGCCGAAGGGGACTCCTAAAACGTCATTCAATGGGCATCTTGCATACCTCATAACTCAACCTCCTTGAAGACTATGGCATATTTTTTATGAAAACCATGATCTGCGTGGGTATATGCAGATATCCTGGACACATATTTGGCAGGAGGGAAACCAGATAGCTGACGACCTAGCCAGACAGGGAGCAGCGCAGACTTGGAGATTCACATTGGGATCCTCTTTTGCTCTTGTTTGGGTCTCTTCGCTATATTGTATCTCTTCTAAGTGGGCCTTATTTATATTTTTTGGAGCGTGGGGTGTTCCTGTTTTGTCTTAGTTACCTCTCTGGGTGACATACCCTACGGGGCAACCTTTGTACTTTCTCATCCTTCAATACAATGTTAACATTCTCAAAAAAATATATGCCAACACTTTGACAAGCTTATTTTGTTTATGTTATTTATAAGATTACTGCTATGAAGTTCCATATATTCTGTTAGATCTCTTGAAGTCGTTTTTTACGGCTAGGGGAACTTCTGGGATTTTCAAAATAATGGCTTCGAAATTCAACATTGAGAGTTTGGGAGCTTCCAACCCATGGAGGTAGTCTTTCTTGTATATCATCTGTATTGTTTCGTAGGGCCTGGTGGCTCTGTAACTGGAGGCAGCCTTGGTAGGGAAACTCAGTTAAAGGGGTCTGTTAGTCTTTTATGAAGGGCTTAGAGTAAATTTTGTGGTACAGTGTAAAATATATAATTAAAGCAAACATTCTGCTGCATCTTTTTGTTTTGAAGTAATCTTCATTATGTTACTAGTATTAAATGTTTTCTGCTTTTGCATTCACCAATCTCTGATTTTAAAACTATGCAAAGGCATCCCTTGTAATTATGCGAAGATGTAAATTGTGTCTGTTTATAGCTAAGGTGAATGCAGGTTGATGGTCTCCAGCTTTATTTTTTCACAGGTTTGCACAAAATGTGGTTTGTTGGGATATTACCATCATACATTGAAAATGGCCTGGTGTACATCATGCAAGAACGGAGATAATGTCTCTACTTTGACACTACCTTATGCATGCAAGCTTCTAATCCAGGTTCGTCCCACCCCTTCCAATATAGAAATAGTACACTATTATCTTAAATAGCTTATAATCCAATTGAACTACATAATTCCAACCACTTCCTGCTACACATTTCATTGGATGATGATGACCCAAAGGCCAATGTTTTTTCCATAGTCCCTTGTATTGTAATATACTCTCCCTTCATGTTGATGCATTCTATGATGTTGGATAGGCAGAAATAATTTCTGAATTTTAATCAAATCATGCTTAGTTATAGACAACATTTCCTGTGGTATTCCTTGGGAAATACCGAATAACATAATTGGGAAATTGGTACTAAGTCCAGTCCTTTTTCTAATGTTTGTGTTTCCCTTCTTGGTTCTCCTGGGCAGTCTAATCTGTAGTAGGAATTCTACCCATATATTAATGTGTGTTTGTGTCTGTGGGTGGGTGGGTGTGTTGGTATAGACTTATATTCTTTCTTTGGCTCCTATCTTCTCAAGTATTTATACCAAAATTAGGTTAACATTATCAAAAAAAAATATTTATGCCAAAATTCAATTCCTGAATTTTCTATGTTGGAACTTCCAGGAATTGCAAGCAATGAATATCGTCCCTCGTCTCCGACTTTCAGAGGCATGACAAGCTTAATTGTGCAGTTAAGACATCCAAATTCCATGAACTGCTAATTGCATATGACTAACATGTGAGATCCACGCATACAACTGCTTGGAAAATGTCCACGATTATGAAAAGTTAAGTAAATCGTCTTCATGATGCATCATGGGGTGTTAACCAAGCGATGGAAGGAACCTTGAAAAATGGATTTGTGGAGGCTGCATCCCTCAAAGTTTCTGAAGATTGATGTCTTGGAGCTGCTACTCCTGCAATAGCGGGTTCTGTGTTTTGTGAATTGAAATCGAACCCCAAATGCAAGAAGTTTTGAGTTGCCAGTTTTCATTAAAACAAATTTGGATTGTCAGTTTGGTCAGGAAAATCAGCTTCTTATGGACGACCTACCATAGCATATTTATTGGAGATTATACATAGGAGACTATGACATTGTGTTTCTACCTGTTATAAATACGAAAGATAAGGTGGTTAGGCTAAATTTTGTGAGTCAAAATAGCTGCTTAAGCTGAGGTGCTAAAACTTGAACATGGGCTTTGGCTTATTGTCTTCTGAGTTGATTAGGGAGTAAATCCCAACTCTTGAGTTAAAATCCTTTGCGCGGTAATTTTTCAAGTCATTTGTGAGGATGAATGAGGGCTTTGAATTTATCTTTGGAGTTGACTTAGGGAGTACATCCCAACTCTTAGAGTAAGAATTCAATGTCCGGTATAATGTCCGGTATCAAGTAATTTTTGAAGAATTCCTCTCTCTCTATATATATATATATAGAGGGCAATGATGTAGTATGCGATGTCGCGTTTATGGTTGTTGTGCGCAGATGGTGAGGATTTTTCCCATCTAATCGGACGGCCCAAAGTGAGTGGGGGGAAATTTAAACCCAGTGTCTAAGCACACTCGCTCTCCCCCCTGTAAGCGTCTCTCTCCCTCGCTCTTTCTCTAAGTATGCTCGCTCTCCCCCTTGTAATGCTGAAAGGCCTCTCTCTCTAATGCTGAAACCTTGAAACTCCCTCTCTCTATCTCTCTCTCTAAGCACACAAACCCTGAAACCCCCAAATATTTTTTCGTGTGCACTGAAAATCCCTCTCGCTCTCTACTGCGGATCAGATTCCTAACAGTTGAGGATTTCGAGCTTTCACCCATTTCAGGTATGGAAAAGACCAATGAATAAAACTCATTTTAGGTCGAATCTACCTCAGTCAACTCTACTTATTCAGTGGATAAGTTTTATAAATCAAAATTTGACGATGCATCCAAGTTTTCACTTACGTACAGTTTTTCTACGTTATTTTGTCACATAAGTAATGTCTTTGATTTTGGTAGGATTGTGATATGATTTACGTGACGAGATGGGTTTGAGTAACACTATAGACATTTTGTAAAAAAATTTCTTCACTTGAAAAATTTATATAACTTGCTGAGTTTTTTCAAGTTCTCTGTTAGCGTTTTTGTAAATCCGCTCACTTTTGACAATGATCAAGCGGCCTGTGAGTTGGTGTATTTGAAATGCCAACATTTTGGAGTTTTGGATTTTCGGACATTTAATATGTTATATAGAGCTATTTTTTTTTTTTTTTTTTTTTTAAGCTCCTTCATCCATATTGAACATGAACATTTTGTAGTAAATGAAGATGGAAAAGTCTTCCTTTATTTTTTAACTTTTGATGCTTGCATTATCAGAAATCTTGTATATGAAATGCCAATTTTTTGGGATTTTGAATTTTCAGACATTAAATGTGTTACGTAAGGCATTTGTTTTTTATTTTTTATTTTTATTTTTATTGCTGTTTTTTTTTTAAGCTCCTTCATCCATATTGAACATGAATCGTTTTGCAGTAAATGAAGACGGGAAAATCTTCTTTTATTTTTTTACTTTTGATGCATGCATTATCAAAAATTGTGTATATGAGCCAACGTATGGGGTTTTGGATTTTTAGACATTGAATATGTTACACAGAGCATTTGTTTTTTTTTTTAGTGCTGTTTTTTTTTTAAGCTCCTTCATCGATATTGAACATGAATCTTTTTGCGGTAAATGAAGGTGGGAAAATCTTCCTTTATTTTTTAACTTTTTATGCTTGCATTATAACATTTGGCGTTTTGGATTGTCGGACATTGAATGTGTTACACAAAGCACTATTTTTTTTTTTTGTTTTTGCTGGTTTTTTTTTAACCTCCTTCATCCATATTGAACATGAATCATTTTGTAGTAAATGAAGATGTGAAAATCTTTATTTTTTAACTTTTGATGCTTGCATTATTGAAAATCGTGTATATGAATTTTGAATTTTCAGACATTGAATGTGTTACACAGCATTTTTTTTTTTTATTGCTACTTTTTTTTTTTTCTAATTTCTTCATGGTTTCTAGATAGGCTATTATTGCATGGATGGGACTTCCACCATCACAATTAAGGCCACTATTTCCAAATGTTTATTCTTTGCTAGTTCAGGATGATCTCATCTTAGGGATCTGATAGGGCTATCTCATCTGGATACACAGAATTTTGAATGTCATTGAATTTGTACAGAAGAAAGTTTGAGCATACACAGAATTTGTACATTGAATTTGTGGCACGTGTTAGAATGCATTAGAGCATCAGCCAGACAGTTAATCCCTCTGGATTTTTTTTGTCAGCCAAACAACTTATCAGGAGGGATCTTCAAAAAGCAATGGATATTTTTGTTAGTGCACTCTTCTAACATTCATCTTGTTCGTTGCAAGAAAATTGTGATATGTAAAATGTCAGTTGCTTATTATCCATGTGCCATTGTAAGCACATTTTGATATGTTAAATGAACTAGAGTAAAATAAAATTCTTTCCTCTTTCACTTTCCTGTTTCCTTTCAATATGTTACACATCTGGGTAAAGCTACGGTCATGGCAATCATTGTCGATTTTGGGGATTTTGTTTTTCACATTTTGAAAATGTCACAAATTTGGGGGTTTTTTGTTTTTCGAATTCGTCTCATCTTCTTTTTTTCACTTTCCTGTTTCTTTTCAATATCACTTTGGAATTTTATTTTACTGATGTGTCATCACTTTTGATCATGTAAAAGAATCGGTTCTGGTCTGCATCCATTGTCCCAATGGATTTTGGGGATTTTGGTTTTTAACGTTTTGAATATGTTTCACTTTTGATCATGTAAAATAATCGGTGCCAATGTTCTTTGTGACTTTAATTTCAGAGTATGATCTTGAACTTGTAAAGCAACACATTTGTTATCATTCTTGTAATATTGAATTTCTTTTTTAGCCAGCAAATATTCTTTTAGGGTCATTTCATGAATCATATTAATGGGCTGATTTTGAGAGCCTTTTACTTGCAGCATGTAAAGTACGACAAAAGTGAGGAGACACATAATCTTCAAAAGAAAGGTAGTAGCAGCCATTGTTCCCAATCGTCATTAGATTCATATGGTTACCCATTTGAGAGGGGTGGAAATAGAAGGAATTGGTAAATTGATGTTAAAGTTTACTGGCCTCACGAAATTGGAATTGGCAAATTGATGCCTCACATCGCCAATCAGTGATTGAGGATAGAGCAAGGAGCTTTGTTTTGTTTGTCTATATCATATTTTTTTTGAAAGGATTGTAATTACCGATGGAATTTGACAGATACACTCGACTTTTGTGTTGAAAATGTAATATGGCTCCCTACTGTTTATTGGAAAAGGGATTTATAATCAATTAAGTAAAACATCAGCATGCTCATAAGACTTTGTAACTCTCGTAGATGATTTATAATCCAGGTGCAGCTGCTAGATTTTGCCAAAAAATTTGAAAAGTAAATTGTAATGAAAAATCTGAAGATCCTCAAATCGATTTTCAAGTGTTTATACATCATTTGATTGATTTGTACTATTTTTGAAGTTATAAATTCTACAATTACAGATAAAAATATAGTTTCAATCATCGCAAAGACTTCTAAATCTTAAATCTTACATTACTATTTCATCGTGCGACTTGCTTTGATTATTTAGGCTTCGGCCTTATACAAACCACTCCCGATATAAATTAGAACCAGTAAGCTCTCTCTTTCTCTCTATCTCTCTCTCTCTCCCATTTCGGGACAATATCTCTATAGCAAAATGAAATGAACACCTCCTTAGGTCTCTCCACCTCTAAATATCAAACCTTCATTGAAAGCGGGTTGATCCAAAATAAAAAACAAAACCTAGAGCGTCGAAATCCATCAGCTTTTTGGACTTAATTTAAACCAAAAAAAAGATATTAACCCGGATAATACAGTCAATGCCTGTTAACAGAACTGATTCAGTTTAATACATGAACACTATATGAAACCTGCTTTTGAGGGTTCCTATTGAACCTGCCCCATCCAAGGACTACAATTTGGTTGTTTACAAAATAGCAAGAGAGAGAGAGGCTTATGCATTCAACAAAAATTGGAGCAAGTTAGTGGAAATAGGTCGACAGAAGAAGATTCCCTTTTTACTATATCGTGCAAAAGAACAAACACCGACACAATAGATTCCAAAAGACACTTTTTTTTCTGTGTCTCACATCGTCATCCAAACCAATGGATTATATTGAAACTTCTGTTTGAGAAGGCTTTAATATTAATAAATCTTATGCTATAAGCTGACCAAAAAAAAAATTGCTTCAATGTGATAATAGGGATTGAAATATCAACCTGAGCACAACAAAAACCCAGATGTACAAATGACTCTCAGCACAACAAAAACCCATATCTACAAATGACTTTACAAGCAAATTGTCTTCTTGTTGTTGCATCATGTCAGGAGGTCGTCGTAGACTGAAAACCATCTCTTTTGTCTTCTCAAAATAAACTTGCAATCAAATGGCCAATTTTACGCCATTTCTAGAGCTATGCATTTTAGTCACTCAGAACATAAGTGCTATCTAAGATCTAAAAAGTTTTAAAACAATGCAAGTTTCAGTAAAACATTTCTAAGATAGTGGCATAATCATAGTTCCTCCCTATTTCTTTTGATATCAGTTTTTGTAATATTTGAATGGTTTTCTGTATTCTTTGCAATTGCAATGACAATTAAAAAAGGAGAGAATACCTTATCGAGTGAGTTTCTTAGGTTGCCCTCCTTTTCTTCTATCATCTGAAACAACAAGATCCAAAACCATCTGCATTGATTGAAAATAATTAATGACCTGAAGAAGAGAAAAAATTACTGCTCACATTCTTAACTGATGTACACATCAGTTCGGAAAACATAAAATACAAATCACTAGCTATATATCAATGGCACTTTAAGAGTTTGTATGATAACGTTCAAAGGAAATCCATTCCACCATTTAAGCATCTCAAGAATAGAAAACCAAGTCATACACGATCTGTTGGCTTACTAGCATATATTTCTTTAAAAACATATGTTTCTTGGAAACATGTAGAATAACTAGATGGAGAGCCCAACCTTGATCATAATAGTTAATTATTGAAAAAGCAAAACAACTAATACAATGAAAATTCAAATGAATCTAAAGGGATGGATTAGTACTTTTCACGAACGAATGATGGACAATTTCTTCTGTCATGCCCACTGCCCCGACAAATTGCACATTTCCTAATATTTTCCATTGGCTTCCATCCCTTTGATCGAGCTTTTTTTCTTGTATTTGTCGGCCGTCCTTTGCCCGTGCTCGTGGAAGATCAAGGACTTTTAAGGCAGTTGTAACTTCCATTTGGTGTGTCAATAGAACCAGAAGCACCCCTCTCATCATTGATGGGTGTCAACCTGTGGACGTTACTTACAACCGAATTTACCATCAACCTTTATAATACCGTCGTATATTAAAAATATTACAAAATCATGAACCTCCATGCTTTCTGACGTACGCTCAGTGAGGGATCAAACAGTCTGCAAGACACTGTCATATCGAATGGAGGGTGGTAATGCAGAAACCCCTCTTTACATCCTTTGACCAATTCCTTATTATGTATACTGGAGGGATTTCAAAAATATTTTCCATCATAAAAATCTTCAACACATGCCAGCAAAGAAGGCCCATCCTTTCATATAAGTGACAATTGCAAGAAGCCTTCTTCTCATGAGCATTGAATTCCACCAAGTATGATCTAGATCTGGTTCCCATATCTGCCACCTTAAAAGGGGAAGCTGTCCATTTTCATCAACTAATTCACTCATTAAATACATACAATTGGCAACCTCTTCCGCAAATATCTTGAAAATCTTTTGAATATATATTTTTTTGGCCGACTCAAATAAAGAAGTTCTTAATATTGGAGTAGTTGCAAGGTCTTTTAAATTGTTTTTCTTTTCTTTTCGTACCTTTTTATCTTGAACCTTTGCACATATTTCAATTAATGTACGTAAGCTAGTTCTGGACGTCAAGTACGTCTTGAAATTCTTATGCATCCCTTCACTTCTTTGGGTAGAAGTCATACCCGCGTGAACCTGCCAGTCAAGTATGCATCCACCCATTGCATGTGGCAACCATAAAGCCTATGTGTCCATTCATTGCTATCCAACTCATTTTTTCAATCATTAATTTCCATTCTAATTCAAATTCTTCGATTGTTGGGCTAGCTATACATTGTTTTTCTTTAACTTTCGAAAGTATATGCCACTTACGGTAATGATGCTCACTCTTGTCAAAAACTTGTCTCACTGCGGCTGCAATTACATGGTCTTGATCAGTGAGAATAACGCCCGGTTGTTGTCCACCCATTGCTTCTAACCAATTTTCAAATGCCCAAACAAATAATTCTACCTTCTCAACAAATATGAGTGCAAATCCAAAGAAGATTGTATTGAAGTGGTGATTTACACCAAGTATGGGTGCAAAGGACAAACTAAAAGAGTTTGTTTTATATGTGGTATCAAATGTAACCACATCAGAAAAGCATTGATATGATACTTTAAATGTCGCATCTACCCATAAGAAGTTGAAAACGTGATCGTCTTCATCTAATTTCAATCTATAGAAAAAAAATGGATTCGATTCTTTCATTTTATACAGCCATTGCATAATTAGACTACCATCTTCTCCTCTTAGTTTCCTTTTAGCACTAGCAATTTCATTCTCGATATCCTTTTGTGTACATGTGACATTCTCGATCCCTCCAACATGCGCTATGAATATGTCATAAATATGTCTTGGCTTAACCATTGCCAAAGTAATTTATCATCAACTTTGTGGCACTAGACAATGTTCGGTAGCTGCGAATTAGACAAGCTTTTCTTGGACTGACTAGATCGTGATTGTGATCATCAATAAACCTAGTCACGACCTACTTGTTGTCTGCTTTTTTAATGACTCGAAGCTTAGCCTTACACCCACACCTTGATTCAAGAAGTTCCTTTCCACTGACTTGATCATTTGCTTTGCAAAATCCTTCCATAGAGCAAAGAATTCCCTGTGAATCCATTCACCTTTTTCATTATGGGTACTGCCCTTACGGATACCAAAACCTTTTGCCAATGCATAACCTTATAGTACTCAATTGCATCTTCCTCTGAAGAAAACCCCATTCCTACACGGGGTACATTTTTTTCTAAGAGTTTGGTTGAGGAGTCAGGTTCTCCATCTTGCATTTCTGTGAAATTTCTAGGAGGGGTGACAAGATAAGGAACCTGCTCTATGAGCTCATTGGTGTCTCCCATTGCACAAGTGGGAGCTGACATACAATCTGAAACGGTGTGATCCATCTAAGTTTGTCAAGTACCCCTACATAAAAAGATAAACTATATAAATATATGTATTCAAACCTTTATATAGACATAATAACATCTCAATATACAAAAGTGGGGGTCAGGCACTATACTCTTTCATAAAACTTACACAGAGCCAAAGAATATAGTCCAAGTTCAAAGAGAAATTAAGATAACAGTGACCTTAAGAAAGAACAATCCGAAGAGAAGTTGAACAGAACTTAATGATACAAATGAGAAGTGAATCAATCTGAAAATCACCACCAAATTCATTGAAATATGGATTTTGTAAATGTGCAAGCAACAGATCATCACTTGAGACGTGCTATTCAGCAAGCGAAATAAGAAATTTAGCTTGGATTACATGATAAAAAAGTGATAATGCATCAAAGCAAAAAATTATGTTCAATCACTGAAAAACAAAAACCCCCACATGTGGAAAAGAATTCTTTAATACAAAGTTAACCTTTCCTCAAACAAACATGGAACATAAGCTACAATAAGAAGTTCTTTTCTTTTTTCTATTGAAAACAATCTACATTATTGAATGTGTGAACTCAATTATATTTTTATATTTGTTCAGCCCAACATTTTTTCTTGAGGAGAATCAGGTCGTAAACATGGATCAACAACATCACGTCTCATAAATTCTTACAAGCCACATGATCATTATCATAGTAAATAACACATAAACAAGTCATCGTCCAACTTGAATAAACAATTGAGGATGCTATACCTCAAACTTTAACTAAGCAAGACATGATTCATTTTGTAAAAAAGTTTGACAGACTGATTCATTTTGACAAATCAAGTTTGTCAAGACTCGTACCATAAAAAAAAACCCCAAACAAAATTCTGATTCATTTTGTAAAATGGTTTTTAGCTCATAAAATTTTATAGACCATAAGGAAGCATCAATCATCCGAAAAACCCAAATATACAGATCTATGATCATAGTTTAGTTGTTGTGTAAAACATTCAACCATTGAAAAACCGAAACCCCCAAATGTTGCCATAAAAATTGTGATCGATTAATTTGTATAGATCATAAGCAAGCATCAATCATCCATAAGCAAGCATCAGTAAAATGGCATCACTCATCCATACGAAAGCATTAGTAAAATGGCATCACTCATCCATAAGCAACTATGGTAAATTGGCATCCATAAGAAGAAACAGTAAAAAGTCAAATGGCCATGGTAAAATAGCATCCACAATAGTTTAGTTGCTCTGTGTAAGACATTCAAGCACTGAAAAACTGAAACCCTCAAAGGTGGCCAAAAATTCTGTGAGATACAAATTTTTAAAGAAATTTCTTTGATTATAGTTTTGTTGCTTTGTGTAAGACATTCAAGCACTGCAAAACCGAAACCCCCAAATGTGGCCAAAAATTCTGTGAGATACCAATTTCTAAAGAAATTTCTATGATCATAGTTTTGTTGCTATGTATAAGACATTCAACCATTGAAAAATCGAAACCCCCAAACGTGGCTACAAAATCTGTGATCGATTAATAAAGGAAGATTACCACATCTTCATTTATTGCAAAATGCTTCATGTTCAATATGGACGAAGGAGCTTAAAAAAAAAAAGCAACAAAAAAAATAAAAAAATAAAAAAATAAAAAATGTTCTGCGTAACACATTCAATGTCTGTAAAACCGCCCCCAAATGTTGGAATTTTATATACACAGTTTCTGGCTGATAATGCAAGCATCAAAATCCATTGAGACCATGGATGCAGACAAGAAATGGTGAAAACTTTGGGGAAATATTAAAATTCACTAAGACAATGTCTGTGTCACACATTCATGGTCGGTGTAACACAAGAAATCATGTTTCCCATCATTTCCCCATGTGATGAAAGAAATATCAAAATGCTTCATGTTCAATATAGATGAAGGAGGTTTAAAAAAAAACAGCAATAAAAAAAAAAGTGCTTAGTGTAGACATTTAATGTCTGAAAATCTAAAACCCCCAAATGTTGGCATTTCATATACACAATTTATGTTAATACAAGCATCAAAAATTAAAAAATAAAGGAAGATTTTCCCATCTTCATTTACTGCAAAATGATTCATGTTCAATATGGATGAAGGAGCTTAAACAAAAGAACAACAAATTAAAAAAAAAAAAAATGCTGTGTAACACATTCAATGTCTGAAAATCCAAAACCCCCAAATGTTGGCATTTCATATATACATGATTTCTCATAATGCAAGCATCAAAAGTTAAAAATATAAAGGAAGATTTTCCCATCTTCATTTACTGCAAAATGATTCATGTTCAATATGGATGAAGGAGCTTAAAAAAAAAATAGCAGTAAAAAAAAAAAAAAATGTTCTGTGCAACACAATGTCTGAAAATCCAAAACCCCCAAATGTTAGCATTTCAAATACACCAACTCACAGGCCGCTTGATCACTGTCAAAAGTGAGGGGATTTACGAAAATGTTAATAGAGAAATTGGAAAAACTCAGCAAGTTTTACAAATTTTTCAAGTGAAGAAATTTAAAAAAAAAAATGTCTATAGCGGTACTCAAACCCATCTCGTCACTTTAGTCATACCACAATCCTACCAGAATCAAAGACATTACTTATGTGATAAAATAACATAGAAAAACTGTATGTAAGCGAAAACTTGGATGCATCGTCAGATTTTCATTTATAAAACGTATTCACTGAATAAGTAGAGTTTACTGAGGCAGATTCGACCTAAAATGAGTTTCATTCACTGGTCTTTTCCATACCAAATGGGGGAAAGCTCGAATTCCTCAGCTGCCAGGAATCTGATCCGCAGTAGAGAGCGAGAGGGATTTTCAGCGAACACAAAAAATTATTCGGGGGTTTCAGGGTTTGTGTGCTTAGAGCAAAAGAGAGAGGGAGTTTCAGGGTTTCAGCATTAGAGAGAGAGAGGGAGAGAGATACGAGAGATTGAGTTTAAATTCCCCCCCACTCACTTTGGGCCATCCGATTAGATGGGAAAATATTTTTCAATCATAAAAATCTTCAACACATGCCTACAAAGAAGACTTATCCTCTCATATAAGTGACAATTGCAAGAAGTCTTCTTCTCATGAGCATTGAATTCCACCAAGTATGATCTAGATCTGGTTCCCAAATCTGCCACGCCACCGTAAAAGCGGCAAGTTGTCCAATTTCATCAACTAATTCACTCATTAAACTCATACAATTGGCAACCTCTTCTATAAATATCTTGAAAATCTTTTGAGTATATATTTTTGATGCATGCTACTCAAATAAAGAAGTTGTTCTTAATATTGGAGTAGTTGCAATGTCTTTTAAGTTGTTTTCCTTTCTTTTCGTACCTTCTTATCTTGCACCTTTGCACATATTTCCATTAATGTACATAAACTGTCAAGTACGTCTTGAAATTCTTATTCATCCCTTCACTTCTTTGGGTAGAAGTCATACCCGTTGTGAACCTGCCAATCAAGTATGCATCCACCCATTGCATGAGACAACCATGAAGCCTATTTAGCCATTCATTGCTATCCAACTCATATTTTTCAATCATCATTTTTCATTCTAATTTAAATTCTTCTATTGTTGCGCTAGCAATACAACTCCTGAAGGTATCTGAAAAGGAACGATGCATGCGCAAGACATGCCATAGTTTTTCTTTAACTTTCAAAAGTATATACCACTTACAGTAATGATGCTCACTCTTGTCAAAAACTTGTCTCACTGCGGCTGAAATTACATGGTCTTGATCAATGAGAATAACACCCAGTTATTGTCCACCCATTGCTTCTAACCAATTTTTAAATGCCCAAACAAATGATTCTACCTTCTCATCAAATATGAGTGCAAATACAAAGAAGATTGTATTGAAGTGGTGATTTGCACCAAGTATGGGTGCAAAGGACATACTAAAAGAGTTTGTTTTGTATGTGGTATCAAATGTAACCACATGAGAGAAGCATTGATATGAAACTTTACATGTTGCATCTACCCATAAGATGCTGAGATTACGATCGTCTTCATCTAATTTCAATCTATAGAAAAAAGATAGATTCGATTCTTTCATTTTATACAGCCATTGCATAATTAGACTACCATCTTCTCCCCTTAGTTTCCTTCTAGGACTAGCAATTTCATTCTCGATATCCTTTTGTATACATGTGACGTTCTCGATCCCTCCAGGTTGCTCTATGACTATGTCATGTATATGTCTTGACTTAACCATTGCCGAAGTCATTGAATTTATCATCAACTTTATGGCACTAGACAATGTTCGGTGGCAGTAAATTGGACAAGCTTTTCTTGGACTGACTAGATCGTGATTGTGATCTTCAATAAACCAAGTCACGACCCACTTGTTGTCCGCTTTTCTGGTGACTCCCAACTTAACCTTCCACCCACACCTTGATTCAGGCAGTTCCTTTCCACTGACTTGATCCTTTGCTTTGCGAAATCCTTCCTTAAAGCAAAGAATTTCCATGTGAATCCTTTCACTTTTTTCATTATGGGTAGTGCCCTTACGGATACCAAAACCTTTCGCCAATGCATAAGCCTTATAGTACTCAATTGCACCTTCCTCTGAAAAAAACGCCATTCCTACACAGGGCACATTTTTTTCTAAGAGTTTGGTTGAGGAGTCAGGTTCTCCATCTTGCATTTCTGTGAAATTTCTAGGAGGGGTTGCAAGATAAGGAACCTGCTCCATGAGCTCTTTGGTGTCTCCCATTGCCCAAGTGGGAGCTGACACACAATCTGAAAAGGTGTGATCCATCTAAGTTTTTCAAGTAAACCTACATAAAAAGACAAACTATATAAATATATGTATTCAAACCTTTATATAGACATAATAACGTCTCAATATACAAAAGTGGGGGCTAGGCACCATATTTTTTCATAAAACTTACACAGAGCTAAAGAATATAGTCCAAGTTCAAAAAGAAATTAAGATGACAGTGACCATAAGAAAGAACTATCCGAAAGGAAGTTGAACAGAACATAATGAAACAAATGAGGAGTGAATCAATCTGAAAATCACCACCAAATTCATTGAAGCAAGGATTTTGTAAATGTGCAAGCAACAGATCATCACTTGAGACGTGCTATTCATCAAGTGAAATAACAAATTTAGCTTGGATTACATGATCAAAAGTGATGATGCATCAAAGCAAAAAATTATGTTCAATCACTGAAAACCAAGACCCCCACATGTGGCAAATAATTCTTTCATACAAAGTTAACCTTTCCTCAAAAAAACATGGAACATAAGCTATAATAAGAAGTTCTTTGCTTTTTTTTCTATTGGAAACAATCTATATTATTGCATGTGTGAACTCAATAATATTTTTATATTTGTTTAGCCCAGCATGTTTTGTTGGGGAGAGTCAGGTCGTAAACATGGATCAACAACAGCACGTCTCATAAATTCTTACAAGCCACATGATCATTATCATAGTAAGTAACACACAAACAAGTCATCATCCAACTAGAATAAATAATTGAGGATGCTATACTTCAAACTTTAAATAAGCAAGATATGATTCATTTTGTATAAAAAATTGACAGATTGATTCATTTTAACAAATCAGGTTTGTCAATGCTTGTAACATTAAAAACAACCCAAACAAAATCCTGACTCATTTTGTAAAATGGTTTTTAGCTCATAAAATTTTATAGACCATAAGCAAGCATCAGCCATCCGAAAAACCCAAATATATAGATCTATACTCATAATTTAGTTGCTCTGTGTAAGACATTCAACCATTGAAAAACCGAAACCCCCAAATGTTGCCATAAAAATTGTGATCGATTAATTTATATTGATCATAAGCAAGCATCAATCATCCATACGCAAGCATCAGTAAAATAGCATCACTCGTCCATACGAAACCATAAGTAAAATGACATCACTCATCTATAAGCAACCATTGTAAATTGGCATCCATAAGAAACATCAATAAAAAGCAAAATGGCCATGGTAAAATGAAATCCACAATAGTTTAGTTGCTATGTGTAAGACATTCAAGCCTTGAAAAACTGAAACCCCCAAAGGTGGCCAAAAATTATGTGAAATGCAAATTTCTAAAGAAATTTTTATGATCATAGTTTTGTTGCTCTGTGTAAAACATTCAAGCGCTGAAAAACCGAAAACCCTAATTGTGGCCAAAAATTCTGAGATACCAATTTCTAAAGAAATTTCTATGATCATAGTTTTGGTTGCTCGGTGTAAGACATTCTACCATTGAAAAACCGAAACCCCTAAATGTAGCCACAAAATCTGTGATCGATTAATTTGTAGAGATTATAAGCAAGCAAAATCTGTGATCGATTAATAAAGGAAGATTACCACATCTTCACTTACTGCAAAATGCTTCATGTTCAATATGGATGAAGGAGCTCAAAAAAAAGAAGCAAAAAAAAAAAAGTGCTCTGCGTAACACATTCAATATCTGTAAAACCAAAACCCCCAAATGTTGGTATTTCATATACATGGTTTCTGCTGATAATGCAAGCATCAAAATCCACTGAGACAATGAACGTAGATAAGAAATGGTGAAAAGTTTGGGGAAATATCAAAATCCACTGAGACATTATCCTTGTAACACA
This sequence comes from Amborella trichopoda, assembly GCF_000471905.2. Next base: position 5,997,966 of record NW_006499751.1, on the reverse strand, counting down.
CTCAATGTCTATATAACACAAGAAATTGTGTTCCCCATCATTTCCCACATGATCAAGGAAATATCAAAATGCTTCATGTTCAATATGGATGAAGGTGCTTAAAAAAAAAACGGCAATAAAAAAAAAAAGGCTTTGTGTAAAACATTCAATGCCTGAAAATCCAAAACCCCCAAATGTTGGTATTTCATATACACGATTTTTTATAATGCAAGCATCAAAAGTTAAAAAATACAAGAAGATTTTTCCATCTTCTTTTACTGCACAATGATTCATGTGCAATATGGATGAAGGACCTTAAAAAAAACAGCAATAAAAAAAAAAAATGCTTTGTGTAACACATTCAATGTCTGAAAATCTAAAACCCCCAAATGTTCATTTCAAATGCACTAACTCACAAGCCGCTTGGTCACTGTCAAAAGTGCGCAGATTTGCAAAAACATTAACAGAAAACTTGGAAAAACTTAGCAACTTTTACAAATTTTTCAAGTGAAGAAATTTTTTAAAAAAATGTCTATAATGGTATTCAAACCCATTTCGTCACTTTAGTCATACCACAATCCTACCAGAATCAAAGACATTACTTATGTGACAAAATAACATAGAAAAACTGTATGTAAGCGAAAACTTGGATGCATCGTCACTGAATAAGTAGAGTTGACTGAGGCAGATTCGACCTAAAATGAGTTTTATTCACTGGTCTTTTCCATACTTGAAATGGGGAAAAACTCGAAATCCTCAGCTACCAAGAATCTGATCCGCAGTAGAGAGTGAAAGGGATTTTTAGTGCGCACAATAAATTATTTAGGGCTTTCAAGGTTTTTGTGCTTAGAGAGAAAGAGAGGGAGTTTTAGGGTTTCAGCATTAGAGAGAGAGAGGACTTTCAGCATTATAGGGGAGAGAGCGAGCATACGTTAGGGAGAGAGAGAGAGAGGAGGAGAGACGACGACGTAGAGGGAGGAGACGACGTAGTGTAGTCGTTAGGTCGGTAGGGAGACGACGACGACGAAGGG
>NW_006499751.1:5942203-5996936 GCF_000471905.2 Amborella trichopoda | reverse complement strand
TTATAAGCAAAAATGAATAGTACTTTCTCCTATCATCGTCCAAAATTCATCGCGCGTTCACGATTGTTCAGTAGTGTTTTATTTTTCATTTTTTTTTTACAAATCGGAATGATCTGAAATTTACAGCATTTATTCATAAAAAATAGAAGAATCTTCGAAAATTATAAAAAAAAATATTTTTACATAAAAAAATTGACCAAAATATCCACAAAATATTTCGAGGGTATTTTGGTCAATTTATTTTTTATGGATAATATTTTTTATATTTTTATTATATGCGCTTCATTAAGATGTACATACCCTTTAAATTTTAGGTCACTCCAATTTGTAGAAAAAAAATGAAAAGTAAAACATTATCGGACAATTGTGACGACGTTATGAAATTTGAATGATGATGAAAATAGGCAAAATCACTAGTCATTTTCGCTTATAGACGTTGGAAAATCTTTTCCATATATATATATATAGATAGATAGATGAAATCACCAAAAATTACTTAGATACCGGTCATTGAATTCTAACTCAAGAGTTGGGATGTACTACCTACGTCAACTCCAAAGATAAATTCAAAGCCCATGTTCATCTTCACAAATGACTTGAAAATTACCGCACAAAGGATTTTAACTCAAGAGTTGGGATTTACTCCCTAAGTCAACTCAGAAGACAATAAGCCAAAGCCCATGTTCAAGTTTTAGAACCTCAGCTTAAGCAGCAACTTTGACTCACAAAATTTAGCCTAACCCCCAAACGTTGGTAATTTATATACACGATTTTTTATCATGCAAGCATCAAAAGTTAAAAAATAAAAGAAGATTTTTCCATCTTCATTTACTGCCAAATGATTCATGTTCAATATGAATAAAGGAGCTTAAAAAAAAAATATGCTCTATGTAACACATTCAAAGTTTGAAAATCTAAAACCCCAAAATGTTGGCATTTCATATACAAGATTTCTAATAATGCAAGCATCAAAAGTTAAAAAATAAAGGAAGATTTTTCCATCTTCATTTATTGCAAAATGATTTATGTTCAATATAGATGAAGAAACTTAAAAAATAAAAAGCAATAAAAAAAAAAAATTGCTCTATGCAACACATTCAATGTCTGAAAATCCAAAACCCCAAAATGTTGGCATTTCAAATACACCAACTCACAGGCCGCTTGATCATTGTCAAAAGTGAGCGGATTTGCAAAAACGTTAATGGAGAACTTGAAAAAACTTAACAAGTTTTATAAATTTTTCAAGTGAAGAAATTCTTTTAAAAAATATCTATAATGGTATTCAAACCCATCTCGTCACTTAAGTCATACCACAATCCTACCATAATCAAAGACATTACTTATGTGACAAAATAACATGAAAAAACTGTACGTAAACGAAAACTTGGATGCATCGTCAGATTTTCATTTATCAAACTTATCCACTGAATAAGTAGAGTTGACTAAGGCAAATTCGACCTAAAATGACTTTTATTCATTGGTCTTTTCCATACCTGAATGGAGAAAGCTCGAAATCCTCAGTTGTTAGGAATCTGATCCGCAGTAGAGAGCGAGAGGGATTTTCAGTGCGCTCACAAATTATTTGGGGGTTTCAAGGTTTGTGTGCTTAGAGAGAGAGAGAGAGAGAGGAGGTTTACTTAGAAGGTTCCACATTAGAGAGAGAGAGGACTTTCAACATTACAAGGGGGAGAGCGAGCATACTTAGAGAAGAGAGAGAGAGAGACGCTTACTGGGGGAGAGCGAGTGTGCTTAGAGACTGGGTTTAAATTTCTCCCCACTCACTTTGGGCCGTCCGATTAGATGGGAAAAATCCTCACCATTTGTGCACAAAAACCATATACGCGACATCGCGTACTACATCATTGCCCTCTCTCTCTATATATATATATATAGAGAGAGAGAGGAAATCTTAAAAAATTACTTGATACCGGACATTGAATTCTAACTCTAAGAGTTGGGATGTACTCCCTAAGCAACTCCAAAGATAAATTCAAAGCCCACATTCATCTTCACAAATGACTTGAAAAATTACCGCGCAAAGGATTTTAACTCGAGAGTTGGGATTTACTCCCTAAGTCAACTCAGACGACAATATGCCAAAGCCCATGTTCAAGTTTTAGAACCTCAGCTTAAGCAGCTATTTGGACTCACAAAATTTAGCCTAACCACCTTATCTTTCATATTTATAACAGGTAGAAACACAATGTCATAGTCTCCTATGTATAATCTCCAATAAATATGCTATGGTAGGTCATCCATAAGAAGCTGATTTTCCTGACCAAACTGACAATCCAAATTTGTTTTAATCAAAACTGGCAACCCAAAACTTATTGCATTTGGGGTTTGATTTCAATCCACAAAACACAGAACCCGCTATTGCAGGAGTAGCAGCTCCAAGACTTTAATCTTCAGAAACTTTGAGGGATGCAGCCTCCACAAATCCATTTTTCAAGTTTCCTTCCATCGCTTGGTTAACACCCCATAATGCATCATGAAGACGATTTACTTTAACTTTTCAAAATCGTGGACATTTTCCAAGCAGTTTTATGCGTGGATCTCACATGTTAGTCATATGCAATTAGCATTTCATGGAATTTGAATGTCTTAACTGCACAATTAAGCTTTTCCTGCCTCTGAAAGTTGGAGATGAGGGACGACATTCATTGCTTGCAATTCCTGGAAGTTCAAACATAGAAAATTCAGGAATTGAATTTGGCATAAATAATTTTTTTTTATAATGTTAACCTAATTTTGGCATAAATACTTGAGAAGATAGGAGCCAAAGAAAGAATATAAGTCTAGACCAACACACCCACCCACCCACAGACACACACAAACACACACATTAATATATGGGTAGAATTCCTACTACAGATTAGACTGCCTAGGAGAACCAAAAAGGGAAACACAAACATTAGAAAAAGGACTGGACTTAGTACCAATTTCCCAATTATGTTATTCGGTATTTCCCAAGGAATGCCACTGGAAATGTTGTTTATAACTAAGCATGATTTGATTAAAATTAAGAAATTATTTCTGCCTATCCAACATCATAGAATGCATCAACATGAAGGGAAAGTATATTACAATACAAGGGACTATGGAAAAAACATTGGCCTTTGGGTCATCGTCATCCAATGAAATGTGTAGCAGGAAGTGGTTGGAATTATGTAGTCCAATTGGATTATAAGCTATTTAAGATAATAGTGTACTATTTCTATATTGGAAGGGGTGGGACGAACCTGGATTAGAAGCTTGCATGCATAAGGTAGTGTCAAAGTAGAGACATTATCTCCGTTCTAGCATGATGTACACCAGGCCATTTTCAATGTATGATGGTAATATCCCAACAAACCACATTTTGTGCAAACCTGTGAAAAAAATAAAGCTGGAGACCATCAACCTGCATTCACCTTAGCTATAAATAGACACAATTTACATCTTCGCATAATTACAAGGGATGCCTTTGCATAGTTTTAAAATCAGAGATTGGTGAATGCAAAAGCAGAAAACATTTAATACTAGTAACATAATGAAGATTACTTCAAAACAAAAAGATGCAGCTGAATGTTTGCTTTAATTATATATTTTACACTGTACCACAAAATTTACTCTAAGCCCTTCATAAAAGACTAACAGACCCCTTTAACTGAGTTTCCCTACCAAGGCTGCCTCCAGTTATAGAGCCACCAGGCCCTACGAAACAATACAGATGATATACAAGAAAGACTACCACCATGGGTTGGAAGCTCCCAAACTCTCAATGTTGAATTTTGAAGCCGTTATTTTGAAAATCCTAGAAGTTTCCCTAGCCATAAAAAATGACTTCAAGAGATCTAACAGAATATATGGAACTTCATAGCAGTAATCTTTTAAATAATATAAACAAAATAAGCTTGTCAAAGTGTTGGCATATATGTTTTTGAGAATGTTAACATTGTATTGAAGGATGAGCAAATACAAAGGTTGCCCCGTAGGATATGTCACCGAGAGAGGTGACTAAGACAAAACAGAAACACCCCACGCTCCAAAAAATATAAATAAGGCCCACTTAGAAGAGATACAATATAAGCGAAGAGACCCAAACAAGAGCAAGAGAGGATCCCAATGTGAATCTCCAAGTCTGCGCAGGTCACTGTCTGGCTAGCTTGCCAGCTATCTGGTTTCCCTCCTGCCAAATATGTTTCCAGGATATCCGCATATACCCACGCAGATCATGGTTTTCATAAAAAATATGCCAGTCTTCAAGAAGGTTGAGTTATGCAAGACTGAGGTATGCAAGATGCCCATTGAATAACGTTTTAGGACTCCCCTCGGCCACTAAGGAAGCTCCCCATTCCGGGTCGAAAAGTCTCAAGCCTTGTAGTAGAGCTTGGGCTTCAGCCTCTATGGAGTCAGATTTTCCTATGGAGGAGTAGGAAATAAGAGTTATTCCTTCATGGTTGCGGAATAAACCTCCTATGCTGGCCAGGACCGGGTTCTCGAAAGAGGACCCATCGAAGTTTAGTATGATAGTTCCCCTTTTAGAAGACCTCCAAGAGGCAGACCTCAGGATTCTTTTTTGTGTAAAGGAGAGGACATGGCTCCAATTGTGGTGAAAGTCGCCAGCGGGCAAGCCTTAAAGAGCTTATGATTGGTAGCCCAGAAAATCACCATTCCCAGGATAGTGTCCAATAGTTTATGTAGTGGTGCTACTAGGCCTTGGAAGATCCTGTTACTTTCCTTCCATATTGGTCGCGGCAACCGTTGCTTTCCTAAGCAGGGTGCCGGCTTTGGCCCACAGGAGGAAGGAGGAGAGTTTGAAGAGATTTGGGACAGACTCGGGGTGACCCATTCCCAACTGAAGAGAAGGAGAGAGTCTTCGAGAGTTTAGAAGGTTACGAGGTTGTGCTTTTCCTTTGTGTTGAATTGAAGCAAAGGGGAGGACTTCAATACTAGACGAGGAAAGCAAGATTGGGAGTAGATAAGGATTCAAATAAAGGGAGGGAGCTTAGCGACCGGGGAATTGAAAAAACGACTACTTTCTTGCTTGATTTAAGGTAGGGAGTTAAGTTTCGAAATAAGAGGGTTATTCCTCGAGAAGTAGAAAAAATTATAACCCCCATTCCACCTGAAATCCGAGGAATTTGTTAGTAGTTGGAATAGATTCGTAGACCGGTTCCTTACCTCGGGACCAACTTGGTTACTGGGCAGTCACAATCGTGACCGGCGTGCCTGAGGCTATCCCTGTATAGGATCGCCCCTGATAGAGTTATTATGTAGAAGTGCTAGTATGGGCCAATCTACCTTGACCTGTTACACACTTTTGTATTACCTCTTCCTAACTGCCATATAAATTGACGAATTAAGAAGAACCTAACCTACTTTTCTTGGTCACCACCGAGAACCGCTCTATATATTCTACATAGATAATTCAAGTCTTTCTAGTAGAAAGGAAAGACCACTAGAAAACAAATAAAAAACTAACTCAGGAAAAAAATGATAGAAGAGGCAACATCTTGGTCGAAGAGTCTCTATCTGCTGCAGATCAATGGGCTATAGTTCAATGGCCTCATTCTTGATCCAGGATGGTTTACCGTGTAATTAACTGGGGCAATTGATGAACCGGGACCAACCACTTCCATTGCTGAATCAACAAAGCCAACTAGCCTAGACACTGGATCAGATGCCGCAACCTTTGTTGTTGGTGCTTTGCTTTTGTCGACAGTGCTCTCATTGCTCCCTCCACTGCGGATAGTTCAACTTGGTCAATTGCATTACACCAAAAGATGCAGTCAATACAACCAGAACAACACCCGTAACCCAAGTTAATTCGTGAGGTTTCTTAAATTCGCCTATGAGATAAACACGAAATACGTGCATGATCATTATTAGAATCATCATACTTGCCAACCATTGACGACTAAATGGATTGGATTGACTAAGTTGACGTAGTAGCCAATGTTACAGTTTCTATTGCTTAGTCAGCATCTAATCAAGACACAGAGCGAGGAAACGTTTCAATCGAGTGATAGTTCTAGTCCCAGTTGGAGAAACAAATAGTCCAAGCGTAGTTCCTATTGTCAGTTCCAATCCCATTTCCAGTCCTGGATCTCGTTTGCACTATGATAGTGGATCTAACAGGGCTTGGAGCAAGGTTTTGTAGGCATATGGGTAAGCATATGTAGCATACGGGGAAAAATGCGCAGTCGTTGATCGTACGAGCGATAGGGAAGCCGACATCCCGACCAGCAGCGGAACCAGTCGGAGGCTTAAGAGAGGCATTTAAAGGCACATATTTTTAAATTGAGACTGACCTTTACAAGAGAGTGAGCTATACAACACTAGAGCTTCAGCTTGAGCTTGAGACTGAGACTGAGTTAGCTGGCATGCTTGAAAGAGTAAGGGCAGAAAGAGAGATTTTCTGATCTACTGCTTGAGTTTGTGATAAACAAAAGCTGAACAGCTGGCATGATGACTTGGAGCTTGAGACAGAGTCTGAGCTTGAGCCTTGATCGGGAGTAGGGGTTACGGGGAAAGGAGAGCGATGGGGTAGTGGATTATGAGGTGAACGATAGTTTCCTCAGCAAAGCAACACATTACACATTTATTGGGGGTTTGGAGGCCATGTCATTGTAACTGATCTAGGATGAGGATTCTACCCCATAAGGCCAGCTAGTTAAAGAACTGGATTCTAGGAGGGATGAAGGGATTCCAGGCCCTAGAAACAAGAGGGTTGCTAAGGAGGTGCCTGAGGGGTCGGGTTGCGCTACGTTTAGGAAAAGAAACAGAGAAGAGACAAAGATGGACCCATAAGGTTCTAGAGACCAGGTGAGTTTGTCAGGCCTCGAGAGAGGTAGATGGGCAGAGGAGATAAGTGAGGAAGTTATAAGAACTCTGCAAGCTCTAATAAGAACTCTGCAAGCTCCCCATCTCTAAGGGATCTACGAAGGTCAGGGTTCCAAGATCTGAATGAGCCTGAGGCAGGAAAGAGGTCCCTCCTCTAGGAAAGAACCTGATGTGGGCAAGAAAAAGCTCGAGAGAGTGTGAAATAGACCTCCAGAATCTCGAGGCAAGACTGAGTTGGGCTTGGAGAACGGACCAGGGTGAGGCCGCGAGAGAATACTTGGCTCAGAGGATGATGTGGCAGAGGTTATTGGGCTGAGTGGCGAGTCTCCACCACCATTGCATAGAGTTCCAAGTTTTGGGATTTGAGGCTACGAGTCCCCAGACTTCCTTTGTATCACTGAAGGCAAGGTAAATTCCAAGCAATAAGGTGAAATTTTGTAATGGAGTCGTCTCCCGACCTCAAAACGTTTCACATGAGTTGCTCCATTGGTTATGCACAGCCGCACGAATATGGAAAAGGGGCCTCTGAAAGATGGGTACTCCCGAGAGCACTGCTTTGATGAATGTGAGTCTATCCGCTGGTGAAAGAAAACGCCCTTTCTAGAAGGCGAGCTTCCTTTCCACCCGATCAATGATATGGCTCCATTGAGCCTTCTTGGGTTTCCTCTAACATAGCGGCAGACCCAGGTAGGTGGCCAGTAGGGAATTGACTCCACAACCCAAAATAGAGGCAAAGGGGGCGGGGTTGGTCAGGAAACCTATCATCTTGGTCTTTTGAAGTTTGACCTTAAAACTTGTTGCAAAGTGAATAGGAAGGTGAGAAGATTGTGAACCTAGTGGGGCGCAAGTTCGCATGATAGAAGGGTGTTGTTAGCATATTGTACGTGTGACACTTAAAAGCCCTCCCTTCCTACCTGAAAACCTTTGGACAATCCCACCTGATAGGGTCTGACCATTGACCTACTAAAAACCTCTACAGCTATAGCAAAGAGAAAGGGGAAGACAACGTCTCCTTGATGCAGACCTCTTTCGGATTGAATGAATCCTTTGGGGGAACCAGTGATGAGAAATGAAAAGAAGTGGCCACGAATAACATACCCTGATCCATTTCCTCCATCATCCCCCAAAGCCCATTCTTCTTTTGGTTTCTTCCAAGACGCCCCAGTCGTCATGGTCATAGGCCTTTTCCTAGTCTAATTTGACAATCAGAATAAGGGTTTTGGAAGGCGTCCTCATGTGTATGCATTCGTGGGCCACCAGGGCTCCATCGAGGATCTACCTATCTTTAATGAAGGTGCTTTGGTTAGGAGAAATAACCGAACTGAGCACCGATTTCAGTTGGGAAGCCAAGACCTTTGACAAGATCTTATAGGAGCAATTAATGAGGCTGATAGGCCTAAAATCTTTCAGCTCCACTGCCCCCTTCACTTTAGGGATAAGGGCGATGATTTCAGCTCCACTGCCCCGTTCACTTTAGGGATAAGGGCGATGAATGTGGCATTCATCCCCTATGGATGGTGCACCACTCAAAAAATTCAGCAAAGAAAGCAAGAACATCAAGGCGTACGAATGTTCCAGTGGCGAGCAAAGAAGGCCTGGACCTCTATCTTGGCCGAGTTCCTTGATCGTACCCAAGATATCTTTTTGGTGAAGGGTCTCTCAAGCCACCTGGTTTGGTCAGGATGGATGGTGAGGAATGACAGATCCGCCATCTGGGGTTTGGAAAGAGAGGGGGTTGTGAACAACTGAATGGGGTACTGGATGATAGTTTCTTGATAGCTAAAGGCCCCTCAAGGGTCGCCCCAAGATTCGATGCACATGATAGCATTGCTCCTCCTCCGGCAGTTGTTGATTTTATGAAAGTAGGATGTGCTGATCAAACTCCTGGATGGAATCCAAGAGAGTGGTTTCGAGATCTCGAAAATTTCCAGGAACAAGAGAGTGTCAAGCTTTGAGAGACCCTTTGAGATGAGAAAGTTTATTCTGTAGTCTGAAGCCTGCCCATCCAAGGGCTAGGGGAGAGTACGAGGCCCCCTAGGATTTTAGATCTTCACCGAAATTGGGTTCCTCAATCCAATAGATTTCAAAGCAAAAAGGTTTCGAGCACCCCTGAATCGGATAAGTGTCCAACAAGATGGGTTTATAGTCAGACATCGTTCTAGGTCAAGAGGACGAGGAGGTGCCAGGAAATGTGTCCTCACACTGCAAAGAACAGAGGAATCGATCAATTTGGGATCGAGAAACAGAGTTGGACCATGTGAACTCAAACCCTAACAATGGTATACCCACCAACTCATGTTTGACAATGAAGTCAGCAAAGGCTAGCATCATCAGAGTAATGACTGTGAAGGAGTTGCATTCGTGGGACCACGTTGTGACATTAAAATCTCCCCTGATCCCCCAGCATGTAGAATGAGGTCTAATTCTTGCCACATGATCGATTAGTTGGAGCTAGAGTTTGGACCATAGACTGTTGAGAACTTCCAGCAGAGCCGTCTGAGATGCCATAGAGAGACATCGTCACCAACCGCGTTGCAATCCAAGAATCCTCGAGCCCAAACGTGAATGGGTCCCAGACCAGCTTCTAGAGGTGGTGGAAGCATCAGGGTTTGCCGCAAGCGAGCAAAGCTGGAAAGAACTAGGCCGGTCGTAATTTATGTTACAAGCAAGTTTGGCAAGTTCCTTAGAGTTTATGTTACTCACTTTGAATTTGGAATGAGCATCTAATTTGAAGAAAGCCCCGATGTCCTCCTTAGAACCATTGAACTTGAATCCAATCACTCCTATCACCTTGTCAATGCTACCTTGGGCATTATCCATCCTGGAGCAGAAGACCCCAACAAAAGTGGTGGAGAGGGACGAAAAAATGAGCTGCTGAAGTTCAAAGAAGATAGGGCCCCGAGGGGAAGAGAGGGGGCGAGGAGGGGTCGGGGCAAGAGAGGGAGGATGAGTCGGAGAAGACTTCGGAACAGGAGGTCGAGCAACGATGGCAGGAAGAGAAGCCAAGGGAGCAATCGAACAGGCCAAAAGAGGAGTGGAGGAAGGGGGAGATCTAGGGAGGGAAGCCGAGGGAGCGGATGAACAAGGAAGGTTAGAGGGGGAAGGAATAGGCACTAGAGGAGGTGGGTTGAAAAAATTAAATAGAGCAAGGTAAGTCTCAAAAGGCTGCAGTCCCAAAAGGAGAGGGTGGGGAGAAACCAAGCAAGAGGGATGGAATGAAGCGGGGCAAAGGAGGATGAGAAAGAGTGCACTACGGCCATAGCATGGGCTGAGAAGGTTAGGGGGTGAGGTGAGCAAGAGAAAAGCAGCACCAGAGGAGGGAGCCAGAGGAAGGGTGGCTGAGGTAAAGGGCCCGTAGAGGTTCTCTGAGAGGGAGGGGGAGGAGAGAGGAAGAGTCGTTGAAGGGGATGGGCAAACGAAATCGCCGTACTCTCCCTGAGCAGGGTCAGCTTCGATGGGGTATAGAGGAAGGGGAAGAGGGAGAAAGAGGAAGGGGAAGAGGGAGATAGACTCTTGAAGGTAACAAAAGGAGGGGAGGGGAGAGCATCCACCATAGGGGAGAGCTTGGATAGGATAGGGAACAGTGCCTGGTCAGGCAGGAGAGAAGGCCGAGAAGGTAATGGAGACGGGTAGAGATGGGAGAGGAAGTCATGATGAGGTGAAAGGGGGGACGAGAACGTGCCATGAGAGAATGGCGGCAGAAGGAGGAGAGAAAACAAGATAGGATGGGGAAGGAGCGAGAGGGGAAAGCGACAGTACATCCAAGGGAAGGGGGAGATAAGAAGGGGACAAAGGAGAAGCCCGTCGGGCAAAGGTTCACAGTCAACGTCTGCAACGAGATCCGATTACCAGGGAAAAGGGCCTGAAGAAGGTTTCAATTGCCCTATCGGCAGAGCGGGTTCAATAAAAGCTAGCAAGAGAGAGAGGGCAGGTGAGGGGACAATCGAGGAAGAACGAGTGCATGCCAAGGTAGAAAGCGGAAGGAGAGTAGGGGTAGGTGAAAAGGTAATGAGTAGGGGCAAAATGAGGGCAGCCTCGGAAAGAGAGAATACGGCAGTGGGCTCCACGGAGCTCGACGAGGATGGCATTGCGGTAGATGGCTACAGCACGGGGAGATCTAGGGAAAGACCACTCTCAGGGAGAGAGTTGGATAGGATGTCAGGGGACGAAGAGATCAACGGTGGAGAAGAGGGGCAAGGAACAGAGGCAAAAAGGTCACTGACGTCATCCCTCGACACGTGTACCAAAGGGGATGGCACTCTCGGGGCACAGACACGCGCCCTGTCACATACCGAATGACGTAGTAAGGGGAGCATGAGGGGTCGCTCTGAGAGCCAAAGGGCAGGAATCCGACACTGAAAGGGGAGCTCGTCCTGCAGATCGATGACAGTTGGGCGGTGTGGAAGGAGGAAAATGATTGGGTCGGTGAGGCCGGTTGTGAGAAGGGAATGAGTGGGGGATCTGCTTGAACTTCCGCTTAACAGTAGTCCACTTCTCCGGAGATGAGGGTGGAAGAGCGGCAGAGGCCAAGGTATTAGGGGAGGCAAGATTCCAGGTCCAGTGGAGGCGATAGAAGACTCTTGCTAAGCAACATAACAAAAGCTTAGAGAGGTTGGACAAGTCAAAGACCTCAACCAGGACAAGAACAAATCCCAGGGAGATATATTCCCCCGCTTTCCAGTTAACGGCTACCAGTTTCCCACACTTAGCACCTATGGAGGAGAAGGTTGTGGGATGCCAAGCATCCAGGAATGTTATCAACCCGAAGCCAATACTTGAAGCAGATGGAAGCGTTGACTTGGGGTGACCACTGCTTCAAGGAGAGAGAGTCCCCTTTGATGGAAAAGAGGAGAAGGATTCTTGAAGTGGAGCCTTGAGTGCTCCAACATCTCCAGGTAGGCAGGAAAAGAGAGAACCGCTTGCAATGAAGGTCAGGATCTTTCCAACATGTTTGTGCCCATTTCTCAATGCCCCGGATGTCATCACGACAGGTGTGGAAGGCACCAACTAGAGCATGCTAGGGGAAAATGGGCAAGTCTGAAGCTGGGATGGGGCTCAAAGGGAGGAAGCAGCTCTGATCAAGGCCAAAAAGGGTCCGAGACTAAAAGGTGGGGGGAGGGAGACTAAAAGCACATGGGGACAAGTAAGAGAGGGGGCCTTGGGAGGCAGCTGAGGGTTTAAGAGGTGAGCATAGTTGCGATAGGGAGGGGTTCGAGGAGAAAGCTGGAAACTTCCCTTTATCACGTGAAGGAGCCAGTACTCCATAGGCCAAAGAGGTTGTCGGGCGAGAACGAGGAAGACGAGAAGGAGGGCCGGACGAGCAAGAGTGGGAAGGACGAGCAAGAGAAAGTAATCGAGCTAGAGCAGGGAGGCGAGAAAAGGAAACGAAAACCATAGTGATCTCATGCACCACCGATTAGTGTTGGTATATATTTTATAAAATACATTCTATGGACAAGCAATTGATTTAGAACCAATACTGGGGTTTCCAAGAAATAACACATTTTCATCCTTTTGCAAAAAAACATTTGAAAAATAGCATACTCAGAAATAAGAATATGTTTTATTTCACATCAGACATTATCACATATTTCAAAGGCTCGGACTTGTCCAAAGCTCATACTTGTCTAGGGAATTAGCGGATCTCTGTGGCAAGGTTACTCGTGACATTGACAAACCTTGATGTTTTTTTTTATCTTCACAGTTTTACTAGCAAAGAGGCCAATCCACGCTGATTAGGGATTCTTAAGCCCTTGGCAAGGTTTAAAACCTTGTGAACAACAAATTGCTATTCGATTCTTCATTTAAAAGTTGGGACATGTGCAACCCCAAGAAGAGGAGGGGGGTGGGGAGGGGGAGAAACCAAAAAAAAAAAGAAACTTGAGAAAAGCCTTTCTGAGTAGGCAAGTTGAAATAATGCGAATGGAATTTCGCAGCGCGTGCACCAATTCAAATTGCCCATCTAATAGATATAGAACAATTGAAAACTCAATTATTCTAGATCAACAGGCATTTCAACTTTGACATAGAAACACCTAAACAAAAAGAGTTTCTATCCAATGTACAAGAGGATATTCTGTCTTCGGGTAGTTCAGTAGTAGGAACTGAACTTGGGACATGGTGTTGTAGTTGTCAACAACTAACCAAACAAGTCCAAACCAAATTCCTGTACAACAGCAGAAAATTAGAACTGAAGAAAGAAGGTAATATAAGGTCTCTAGGCTGCAAAAAAAAGGTATTTATTGTCTAAGTGTTCATACTATTACAGGATAATCACCAAGTAGTCATACCTGAACCTGAAACTTATCACTGGAGATCATCATGCGTTCTAGGATCATATTACTTGCACCGTAAGCTATCAAACAGTCGCGCTCCATTTCCCCTAACCTTAGTCCTGGCAAAATAAAGAATCAAACAACTCAATCACTAAGAACTGATCACTGGCGAGATATCTTGTATGTTTTCACATAAGAAGATGCAAGTATGCAATAATTCTAATGACCTCCATCCCGAGCCCGTCCTCCGTTGGTTGTCTAGTGAGCAACACCTTAGGCCCACTAGGCCGAGCATGCATCTTATCTAGGACCTATGTAAGCACAGGGAAACATTTCAAATTGAGAAGAATCTGATCAGAATAATGCCAATCATAAGCCGTATGCTAGTAAGCTTTGTGAATAACTAAAGAGAACAAAGAGAGTCTAATCTAGGTAGCAATTAGAACAATAAGGAGGTTACATTTACTAAAGAGATGGCAGTCTCATATTTGTCACACAATTGGACAATTTTGCATTTCTGATAAGCCTCTTGTAAGTGGATTTTTGTCTGAAAAACCGCTATCTCAGCCACACTACAAGAGAATAGCAACTTTAGAATGTGGGAGAACAAATATTTCTCTAATAATGAGCCAGAACGTTTTTTGTCTCATCAATAAATTGATCATGAATTGTATCGTCTGAAATCGTCTCCAAAGGAAAGTTTATGAAATTTTTAGTTGCTTGATACCATCAATGAAATCATGTAAATTAATCACCATCATCATCATCATCCAAGCCTTATTTCGATTATTTGGGGTCGGCATGTAAATTAATCACCAAGCCTCATTAAATTGAAGCCATTGTGGAAAACATTCAAGTAGTTAGTATTTGTTAAAATGAGTGGCTACACAAAACAATTCTATAAGGGTCAAGCACTAGTACAAGATCCATAGACCAACTGTCCACTTGTTACAGAAAAAACTTGCCACTACACTTCAAACACAGGAAGTAAGCATATTAACAAAAAGTACATCAACAAGATTCATCAAACTGATAGAGCAACATGTTATGACTGCGGCACTATTAAGGGGAATTGAGCATTCAGCAAAATACGGCAACAACCGAACATTAAAACTCCCTCCATCATTTCAAAAAGTGAAATCCTTGATCAGATTAGGAAGATATACGCAAAGGAGTTCATGTAGCGTTTGTTTATCAAAACAAATGCCAGTAGTCCATAAGTTTGCAACTTCTGCAAAATCTCTGATAAGAAAACCTAAATGTCAAATGACTAAAAGGAGAAGAAAATAATACTGAAACCAAAACTCAATACAAAGGTTAGATCTGATGCCACTAAAGGTCAAACCTTCATTAGAAGAAATGCCAAGATAGATCTTGGCAGAGAAGAATCCACAGTCGGATATCTAGGAATTGCAAGGGAATACCAATTTCAAGAATGACAATGTTATGCCAATATGTAGTTGCATGACTATGGCTCATGCCAAAGATGCAATCGTGGAAGGAACATGCTCCAGGCAGCAAACCGTATGTTCCTATTGTTGAGGCATGGAGGAGGGTGAGGAGTTCTTGCCCCGGAGGGGGGAGAGAAAGAGAAGTGTAGATATAATGACTTCTCATGAGGAAATGAAAATTACCCCCAAAAATCCATGTTGTAAGTCTCCCAATAGAAGTATGCCAGCTGTGCATGACTAGAACATATTATGAGGAAGAGAAGAATTAAATGAATATTTTTTGAATTATAATCCTAAGGCCCAACATAGTAGTAAAATATCTGTTACTCTCAATGGCTGGAATTATATATATGTAAGATTTTGATCCTGCGGTGTAGAGGACACTAAGATTGCAAAAAAACAAACATAATAAAGTAATACATGCATAATCAGCTAATAGTCTGGGTTGAAATCCAAAACTGAATCCTTGAAGTATAAGTGAAAATCCGGAGCCAAATGAAGTTCGGGTTAATTTCCCGAAACCACATTGAGGTTGAACTAGGTTATTTGCCATATGTCAAAAGCATTTTAAGGCATCATAATTTATAAATCAAATTTAAGTATATTAGCAAAATCTTGAAATATGTGTATGAATCTCAATTGCATATATGGAAATTACATTAACTGTAAAGGTAATAATGCTCATTTCAACAAAAGTCACTGCTAATGCTCATTTAAACAAAAGCGCTGCATACATACCATGTGTTTAAGTTTCTGGTAATAAATTGGCCCCATGAATATATATGCTCGCAACGGATACCCAGTTATGCCTGATAAATTAAACATTATAGGTTGCATACTATTTTATATAGAGGAAATTCAACAATAACATGAAGGCAATAGATAAAAAAAAAAAACAAGAACCTGAATAGATCACATCTTTCCTGCTCTAACTAAATCCATGCATGACAAGGGTCTCACTGCCCGAGAGCACAAAAATATAATAAATATAGTAAGGAATACAAAAGTTGTTATAGAAAATATTATGATATATGAGAAGGATACAGGTCTATCATCTTAATGAAATCCACCACATGAACTTCCAAGTAGCTCTATCATCTTCCCTATTGTCATTCGACTAACCCACACAAAAGAAATTTTAGTCCAGCATACAAACTTAAGATTAAAGAGTCAGATGTTTCTAACCATCTTTATTGCCTCAAGCTAATGGGCTCTACTTTGCCGCATACAGATAAATAGTTCTTTGCCTCAAACCATGAGTTGCAGGCTCAAATCCAGCAGGCATTCGAAAGAAGAAATAAGAAGTCTACATTTCTTTAATTACACAAATTAATTCCATAAGCAACAAAAAATCTAGGGAGCCTGAATTCACAAAAGACTTCATAACCTCAAATAAAAATGAAAGATGTTATCACCTCAGCATTATAGGCTCCATCAATTCACTGCAAATGGATTGATGAAAAAAAATAAAACGGTAATAGGGCTATCAAATCATGTAGCTCAGAAAATTGAGCCTGAGTATTGCATGCACCAAGAATGTGTTGTTTTACTTTGTGAAATAGCCACTGAAAAATGAATAAAATGCTAGAAGAAATGAAGAATATCATTTATCTGGCTCTTTTTTCATGTTCTCTTTTTAAAAAAAAATACTACGTCAGCCTAGAATATCATATGTCTGATTCAAAGTACTGATTTTTTTATTTTTTTATTTATTTTTACTTGCACTTGAATATTCACCAGTCTATTGTTCTTGTTCTTCACAAATTCTTTCTAAAATAGTTCATAGTTCCTCCATCTGACCATTTTCATAGGTCGTTATAATTTATGTTACCTGTGATTTTATAAGCTTGTTCTTTTTGCTTTGAGGAATACCTCACTCTAGACATGATCAAGGGAAAAAAACTTTTTGAAGATATATTTTTTAAAATTCCTTTTTTATTTTTATATTCTTCTATGTGTATATAATTTCTTGCTTTTGTCTTTTTCATGACCTGATTAGTCAACCCAAATGGGTCATGTTCAATTCGACCTAGGAATCATCCTGAGTTGGATTTTAGGCTTGTACATTGTGAGGATATTTTAACCAATTACCAACCTGTACAATTTCTTTCGATGTTACAGCTAACACTTATTTTCTATTTTTTTCAATAAAATCCAATCCATGGTGCAATCTCTCAAAAATTCAATTAGCTTAACTAGCATTGCTTGTATTCTTGCTGAAGTTCACCACAAACCACATCGAAGTTGAATGCTACTTTGCCTTCCATCCCATGCCTCTTCAGATCTTCAATTTCACATATTTTTAAAGCAACAATAACAAGAGTATCTGATGGTAAGGCTAAACTTAAGGCATGGTATAATCTATATAATAAACTGAAAACAAGAAAAGGTAAAAAAGATGTCATCAAATTAGCAAAAATGAGAGAGAAAAAGTGCATGGATTTAGACCATATTAAATGCATTAAGACTGATGATCAATGTGTTTTGGTGAAGGATGAAGAGGTAAACAAAAGGCGAAGAGTTCATTTCAAAAATTATTAAGCGACGAAAACAGTGGAAACACAATAGTAGAAGGAATTGTTGGCACACTTGAGGGTGGAGGTCGAATATCAAAGGTGAAAGAAGTCTCGAAAAAGATGAAGATAGGAAAGGCTTTAGGACCAGATGGTATCCGAAAGAGGTTTAGAAGTGCATGGGGGACATTGACATTGACTAGCTCACCAAGTTGATCAACAAAGTGTTGAGAACAAAAAAAATGCTAGACAAATAGAGGAAAAGCATTGTGAAACATATTTATAAGAATAAAGGAGACATACAGAGTTGTACAATCTATCGAGGGATCAAACTTATAAGCCACACTATAACATTGTGGGAGAGAGTGTCGAGCAAAAAGTAAGGCATGAAACATATGTATCAGAAAACCAATTCGATTTTATGCCAGGGAAGTCAACAATTGATACTATTTTCCTACTAAGGCAACTTATTGAGAAGTTTAGGGTAAAGGGAAAGACCTCTACAAGGTCTTTATTGATCTAGAAAAAGTTTATGATAGAGTACCTTGAGATTTATTTGGTGGATTTTAAAAAAGGAGTCTCAAGATACTGTATCGACTTAGTGAGAGATCTATACGAGGGAGCGCTAACTAGTGTGTAGATAACTAGGGAGAGATGAGTGAATTTTCAATGACAATAAATATACATTAGGGGTTAGCTTGAGCCCATACCTCTTTGTCTTAGTTATGGACGACTTAATTAGACACCTACAAGATGAGGTCTGTTGTGTATGTTGTCTGTAGACAATAGAGCTTTGATCGAGGCCTGCAGTGGCATCGACACAAAGTTAAAACTTTGGAGGGATGCTCTAGATCTAAAGGTTTTTAAATTAGCCGGATTAAGATAGAGGGTATAGAATGCCAGCTTAGTAATAATATGAGCCTAGATGAGAAAGCAATTTAGTTTGACGGCTAAGAAATACAAAAAGGAGAGCAATTTTGATATCTTGGGTTTATAATCCAGGAAAATAGAGAGATTGAGTACGATGTTGCATATAGAATTAGAACTGAGTGGGTAAAGCATATATATTAAATTAGAGTTTATGTGATCACCGTATACCATTGAAGCTGAAGGGGAAGTTCTATAGGATAACTGTGAGACCAACTTTGTTTTATGAGGCAGAATGTTGGGCGATCAAGGGATAGAAGTCGAAATGATGTTGGGATAATGAATGTAGATGAGATGAGAATGTTGAGATTGATGAGTGGCAAGACGACAAAGGATAGAATTTGAAATGAATACATTAGGGAGAACCTAGATGTGGCTCCAATAGGCAATAAGATGAGAGAAAATAGATTTAGGTGGGCTGACCATGTGCAACATAGACCCAGTACAGAACTTGTTAGGAGGTGCAAGTTAGTTCAAGTTGAAGATTCAAAAATGGCAAGAGGTAGGCCAAAAGGACATGGTTGGGAGTAGTGAGAGAAGATATGTGGATTTATTGCCTCAATGAGGGTGTGGTTTTTTATAGAGTAGAGTGGCGGAGAAGGATTCATATAAACGACCCCAAATTGTTAGAAAAGGCTCTCATGATGATGGTGAAATAGGAGTATGTGAAAAACGTTAAATTTCTTGCAAACATACAATCTTTATGTGGCATGGGTAATTCAGTTTGACAAGTAGTAAAACACCAGCAATTATAGAAAATGTTTCAGAGAACAAACAATTGAGATTTACAGCTACAAAGCAAGTGAAAAATCACATAAACATGGAATACAACCGAAAGGCTTCACAATAAATGCACCATGTTCATCTAACCACAATGATATGTTTCAAAGAGATGCAATAAAAATGGGGGCAGCAAACTACAAAGCTACATAATATAACTATCGAAAGACTATGCAAGATTTTTCAGAAAAAAACTCATTTACAAAACTAATGGAAACTATAAAGTCCTCATTAAGTAGAGAGTACCTAGGATAACCATGAAAATTCATAATCAAGTTGGGGAAAATCCCACGTTCAGAAAACGTAAAGTCTTCTTGCTGTATGATGGTACCACAAGCACCTTTCTGCCCGTGCCTGCTACTGAATTTGTCACCCAACTAATAGCCAATAATGAGAATGCGTATTAGTTTTGTAAAGTTTGGAAACATTTAACTGGTTTCCATGTAATCAAAGCTAAAACTAAATTTCGCTAAGGTACTGTATTTGGAGCTTACCTCGGGCCCGCGGGTATGACAAAAGAGAATTTTGATGCATAAGTTTTCGTTGTTATCTGACATTAGTAACACCTTATCAACAACAGATGTTTCCCCTTTTGGACGTTTGTAGGTTACAGGTGTGTTCTTATATTGACTGCAATTCAGAAGCCACATCATTTAGTTCACATGGAAACATACGTAATAAAGAGATTCCATCATAAGTTAAAATGGAAACCAAAGCAAAAACATCATATACATGATATTTATACTCAGACAGGACATCCACTATACATCTAAAAGACAAATAGTGGAAATGAACAGTAGTTCCTCCAGAATGCTTTTCACATCCATACTAGAGTCGATCCCCAATCTCCGTCTGGAAACAGAGGGTTGACGCCTGCCTCTGTATTTGCACATAATTATGCACGTTATTCTTCACGAATTAATTTAACTTGGTTAAGTAAATTCACCTGTCAGATAATTCCCTATTGGGCAGTTGTATTTACAAGACTTTGCTTGTTTACATAAATGTCATTAGGTCCAATTATTTCACCAGGACAAGCAATTCCATTATTATTTAGTATCTGCATCATGAACTGTCTGCGTGAGTACATCATAACAAAGAATAAAATCAGAAAATTTGAGAAATTGAGAACCATTTTAAGCATCAATAGAGAATAAAGTGTCCAGTAATGAAATGATATAGATACATACAGAACCCATTAAAGGCATAATCACAACCCTACCTTGTATAAAAACATTTTCTCTAGGATCAAGAAATACATGAAGATAATAGTGTAATACATCAAGAATTTTTTAATGATAAACATTAAAGAAGGTTGGTTTGTTATGTGTCACTTTCACTGTAAATAAAAAGGATTGACCTTTGTTTCTTTCATCAATAATATCAACTATGATAGCTCTTAAGTGGATGAAAAACACTTCAGTGATAAATCATCAAAAATATTAAATTCTGAAAAGAAACCAGCAACCTTGGTGTGACCAAATAGGAAATTACACCAAGTGATCCAGGTGGCACTATGCATTGAACAATCAAATGCCAATAGAACCATTGCTCCCCACTGTGGTCTACGATTGCTCCTTATTCTGGTCTGAGACTAGAAAACTAGGGCTCTTATTACTGAACAGGAGGAGTACAATACACTTATTTTGAAGCTGCATTGATTATGGATTTTTTGCTATTTGCTTGGAGAAAATCCTACTTAAGGAGACTGCTTATGTGACTGGTTGTGAACATGCTTACTATTTTCATGTATTGAATACCATGTTGCATCAAAACACTTAGGCAACAATATGGTTAACATTGAGCTTGCAACAAACCGCGAGTGATGTGCTAGGGTTTTGATGGCTTCCTCAGCCCCTATTGGTGTTCCACTCCCTATGGAGGGGAAACCTCCTGATCCTTGGAAGCTTTGTTCTCGTTTCTCCGATAGTAGTTGCTTATTGTTATGATGGTGCTGATCCCCTAGAGACTATGACCAGATCTGCTTGTTTTGTTCCTGATGGTGGTCATCATCTTGGTAATGATAGGGATGGATCTGGTTATGATCCACTCATTTATGGTCACAAAAATTTTGACGGAGATGGATTTGGATCTAAAAGATCTGCTCTTTTACATTTGGATAATATTGATAGTCGAAGATCCTCTTTTATTGGTGGTGATCATCTTGAATCTGATGATGCTCTTTTGCATGCAGATGATAATGACATCATTATTGGTACAGATGGATCTGGGTCTAAAAGAGCTGTTCACACTATTTTACATGTGGATAATATTGATAAGATACGATCCTCTTTTAATGGTGGTGATCATCTTGATGGGGATTGATGTGGTTATGATCCATTGATTTCTAGCCACAATATTCATGGCAGAGATAAATCTAGATCTAACAGATCCAATCATACTCTTGTGCATGCAGATGATAGTGGATCTCGTTTCATGAGATCTGGAGATTACAAAAGGATGAAGAGGCTATGATCCTTGATCCTGCACCTTGGGATGGAATTGGTATTAACGGTGTTTCTTGTGATTTAGTTTCAAAGGTAGATTCTGGTGCTGCCTATCATGTGGTATTTGGGTCTGGTTATGCAGAGATGCCTGCGAAGGATAATAATATGGAGGAGGATAATGGTGTTGCCTTTCATGTGGTATCTGCCTTTGGCGGTGACTTCATTTGTGGTTATTCTCTGATGCTTGCGAAGGACAATATCTCTTTTTGCATTGATTTACAGAATGCTTCTTTTGTGCATTCTAGTTCTTGCTTCGGTGTGTTTCCTTGCTGGTATTGTTTTATCAAAAAAAGGATGGCTTACTTGCTAGCCATGGTAATGTGCAAGCTAAATTTATGATTCACAATCTTTTGGGTTGTGTTTCTAGTTCCACAGAAGATGGTCGTGAAGGTACCCACATTGGGAACGTTTTGGGTTTTCGAAGTTCTGCCCCCATGAAATGATATTGATCATGCTATTGACTCTGGCGGGGTTGCGAATGATGCTGAGTATGGTCAAGGTCTCAGTTATATTATTCGTGATGGTTATGGTTACCTGCACCTACGGTTGTGGGTGAGCATGCAGATCAGTCAGCTCTTTCTCCATGTGGGGATATTCCTAGATCCATAAATTCTGGTCTTCGTGGTACTACTCAAAGTATCATGGACCAAGAAACAACGATTGAAAATCTTCGTACGGGCCTTGGCTCGAGATCTACTGCTGTTGATCTTGATGGGGTCATTAGAAGTTTTGTAAGGGAGGTCTTTCAGCCCTTGGTGGTTGGTTTAGAGCATACTATAGATGGTAATATAGGAAGTCAACCTATTGTTGGCTCCAGCAAAGGCAAGGTGATGGATGTTACTCCTTGGAAAAAAAAAATTGGTAGTAAGAACGACCTACGATCTACTTCAGGTTTTCATAGTGAAGGTATCGTAAGGGAGGAGTTTCCATCTTTGGTTTCAAAGAACAAGAATGGAAGCTTAGCTAACAGCTGTTGGGACTCGGGTAGGTCCTCAAACCTATTACTTGATGCCAAAGGTGTTCAAAATGGAGTGTTTTACTTTGAGGAGATGGATACTTTCCCTACTGAAATTATTAATGGTAAAAACTTTGTCAAAATTGAAAAGAAGTTGATAGACTCATGTCGGATTAGGTGGGAAAACTGCTTATTGGGTACTTCTTGGGCCACCAACCTGATTGGAATTATCTGAAAGAGATGTTGAGAAACATGCGGAGGCTTGAGCGTGATGTTGAAGTATTCTCCGCTGATGGGGGGCCTTCTTGATTTTTCGATTCCGTTCTAGGAAGGAGATGGAGGTTGCCAGTACGAAGGGGCCATGGTATATCAACAAAAAATGTTTGGTGCTTCAAGAATGGACTCCATCAGTTCAACCCTCTAGCCATACTCACAAAGGTCTGCCAGTTTGGATCAAATTGTCAAGGTTGCCAAAGATGTATTGGGAAAAAAAAATTCTGTTTTGTATTCCCTTCAGTGTTGGAAAGCCCATCTTAATGGACAAACCGACAAAATTAAGATCAAGGGCTAAGCCAAGGGCATGTTTTACATTGGTCTCAACTGAAGTTTGGTTGGACATGTATGGGAAGCATTATAGGCAAGAGATAGTTTATAAGTTCATACCCTCGATCTGTTCTAAATGTCGGAGGGTGGGCCATAAGGCTGAATTTTGTCGAGCAAATTTAAGTGCAAAGGCTCCCATTAAGACTAGCGCAACAATTGTTCCTAATGTTGGTACTTTTGTTAAGTTACCCTCGGGGAAAGAGCGTTGGAGCGTAGTCAACGGGAGACAATAGTTAGTATATAAAAAGAGGGTGAAGGAAAGTACTAATGGTTTTCTAACCCTCCCAATGTGCCAAAGGAGAATAATGTACTGATTATCGACCACATTGTTAGTTCTCACGCTAATAACAAAGTGGACCCAAATGATATCATTTCTGATGCTTTTAAAATTCTAGCCAATGTCCAAGAGGATAACCATGTGCCTCTTACTGAGAAGGCAGTTAGCTCTTATGAGCAAACTACAGTCGACACTTAGCTCAACTCTAACAGGCACAAAAAGACCTTCGGAACCTACCTTACTGAAAAACAACTAACGCTGTAAGGACGCAGTGTTAGGAATTTGTGACATGCTTCTTACTATGCACTTGTCAACCCTGATGCTCAACGCTCAATGCGAGTCCAATCCTCCAACCGAGGAAAGAGGCAAGCCGTTCAAGATCTAGCAAAAAAGAATCCTCTGAGGCGGGCTGACTTTGGATATTTGTATTGGACCAAAGGTTCGTTCTATCCACGAGAAAGATGAAGCTCGAGAAAGACTTGCCATCGTTGCGCTAGAGCTGCTTAAGAGGCGTATCACTAAGGCTTAGGCTTACTCAAGGTGTTTGGTCTAGTGAAAGAAAAGAAAGGGAGGACGAGGAGAACTTTTCGAGTCGAAGTGCCGATCGATCAAATTGAAGCGACGAAAGGAGAGAAAGGTGCAAGGAACCAATTTGAAGTTTATATAGGAACGAAGACTTTTCCCGCGACAAAAGGCAACACGAGAAAAGCGTTGAGTGAGCTTTAGAGGCCGGTTCAAACCAAAGCTCTCAAACCCTTTTTTTAGGCTTGTAAGTCAGTTTCAAGTAGCTCACTTATAATCCTATAGGAGATTTTGATGTGCAATAGGAGTATGAGGTTACAGTTATGACTAATGTCAATAATATTGCTGTGCCTGGTGATGTCGAGGATCTTCTGCCAGTGACTGGGAGTGTTTTGTCACTAGTTGAGGATGGTGAATACTCGCTCTTGCCACAGAATGCAATTCTGAATTGTGAAGCTTCGTTGTTGACTATAACAATGCTGCCCACTCTATGATCACACATGTTGATTTCATTACGACTATGGTGACTGATAAAGCAGTTGTTATACCTACAGTCATGCATTCCTTAGTCCACGACCATGATCAGAAGGAATGTGAGAACAGTCTCAAGCAGTTAACATCACTACTGACATAGAGAAATATGAGGAGTATGATGTTGAGGGAAGTTTGGATCCCTTGTTTATGGAGGATTAAAAAATCTGTGGTAATGGCAAGGGTGTGACTGAGCCACAGGGGGAAACGCTAGAGGATGACATGGGGAATATTGTTGGTGGTCACAATCCCAAGCAGCAAGTCGAAGCAAGTCATAGCAAATCTCTGGAAAGGGAAGTTGATAAGGTGGAAGGCTCTAGTAAGTGATTGCAGGATCATGCGAATAGTGAGAAGCTTCCTCAAGCTCACACTAGATTGCAATTAAAATCCTCTTTGATAGCTATTGGTGACAAGAAGGGGAATTCTTTATCAGCTTGAAGCGATACGAAAGGATTAATTCTAATAGCTACTCGTGACAAAAAGGAGTTACCTTATAAGGTTAAATGTGCTCCAACAACTTCTGAAGGTAAGGTTTCCCTTAGCAAACGACCAAACCTCTAATGTTATTTATTTCAATTGCAGCTTGGAATGTCAGGGGTCATCAGAGCCGGGGCAGAATATCAGATATTGGGGTTTTAAAAGGACAACATAATATTGGTCTTCTTATCCTATTGACAACTAAGCTTCCTGTGGAGTTGAGCCGTATTTGGTCTAAAAAGTTGGGATTTTATAATAACTTTATTGCTAATGAGAATGAGGGTAGATCCAGAATTTTAATCATATGGAATCTTTTAATTTACTTAAATCAAAATGTAAGGTCCGGGACTTTTCCGATCGTTGATCCTATTTTCATTTTGAATCGTTTACTATTAATGCTTATCTCAATTTTCTTTTTGATTTACTGTATAACCTCTGTCTAGTGTTTTGGGAGGTACTGTGTTATTGTAGTGATCGTGAGCTTTCTGATGGTACAAAAATCGCTCAAATCCAAGCAACAGTCAGAAAGCCATGATCTGTACCTCAAATTTTTTTTTCGCATGCAACCCAATGCGTCGTGCATGCATCCCCATGCTTCCACACATGCTTATGTATGTGAATCCCCATGAAAACTCACCCTTCCCAATGCACATGATTACATTCTTTCTCTTCTCACATGCTCTCTTTCATGGATGCCGTCTCTCTCCGTATGCAAGATCATTTGAGTGACATGTGGCACATGCATGCTTCTACCCCCATCATTGTGTTTGTCATGCATGCTTTATCTCTCTTCATGCATGATCACTTGAATGCCATGTGGCACATGCATGTTTTCACCCCTATCATTGTGTTCCTCATATATGTCTTCTCTCTCCTCATGTATGATCACTTGAGTGCCATGTGGCACACCTATGCTTCCACCCTCATCCACTCATAAAGTTGGGTGCCATGTGGCACACCTATGCTTCCACCCCCATCCACTCATAAATTTGGTTTTCTCTCTCTCTCCTCACCTCTTCACTCCCTCACTTTCCCCTCTTTACCCCTTGTTCTTCTTCTACCTTAGCCTTTAAAACCCTCCTACCCCATCAAGCTTCCCTAAGCCTTAAACCTCTAAAGCTTGAACCCAATCCACTTGAAGCTTGGCAACCAAAGTGGAGTTTGTAGAACATTTCATCTTGGGGATTTCGATTGGAGTAGGTAAGCATTTTAGTCTCCATGGTTTCATGCTTATGTTAATGCATATTTTTTACCTAATTAAAATGTGTAATTCAAATGTGTGTGAGTGTGGATGCATGCCTAATAAAATTTGTTAAAGTGTATTCTGATTTTCAGAATTGTGGTCCCTGTTCGAGAGATTGTTAGGGTACCTTAAACCTTGCCTTTGACCATGAATTTTTAGTGGGTCATATTATATTGAATGTATTACCACATGGAAAAGATCCCTTTTTAATATCTCATTTAATTTAAAAGCTATTAATTATTTGCTGAAGCATGACAAATATGTGAAATGAAATTACATGGATTTAACAGGTTTTCGTGTGAATATTTTAACTAACCAAAATGTACTCGAATGAAGTCAACCCACTTTCAAATTTTAAATAGGACAGTCTAGTTTAAAATTCGTTTTGGACTCATGATAAAATTCCTTATGGTTTGAAAGTTATGGTCATTTTTCAAGTAGGGTGTCAACTTGGATTTTTTGCTGTGCAAAACAAAAATTTCATCTGAGAACATGAAATAGTTTGACAAACTTTAGACCAATATTTGAGGTTACTTCATATATGAAAGTTGTCTTTTTATTAGTCTAGATTTTCATTAAATTGATTGTAGGGTTAAATGATCTTTAAATTTAATGATATGCCCTTAAAGGTGGACGATGTTCAACCTAGAAAATCAGAAATATAACATAGTGATGTCTATTACATTGATAAGTAATATGACATTGACATGATAATGTCTCTTTAATTCATACTTATTTGATATCTTATAGTTTCCTATCCAGTTTCAATTGAAATGTCTACACCTTAAGTTTCCGAAGATCGAGAACCAAAACCACAAACCCTTAAGAGAAGCAACTGAATTAGAAGACCATCTAAGCTCTTCACTTATCTAGAAGAACACTATGAAAGAGTTGGGGAAGAACCTGACGATGAGCCTTCAACCTATAAATCTAGTCCTGAAAGAACCCAATGGGAAAAAGCCATGAATGAAGAATATCTCTTCATTATTCAAAATCAGGTTTGGGAATGCCTCTATCTCATGACCAAAAGTCTATAGGATGCAAGTGAGTGTTCAATAAAACATTGAATTCTGTAGGAAAACTGGAGAAATATAAAGCGAAACTTATAGCCAAAAGGTTCACCCAAAATGAAGGGATAGACTACAATGGAAATTTTTTTGCAATTGTTAAATTTCTATCCATTAGAATCTTGATTGTCATAACTGTCCATTTTGACTTTGAGCTCCACCAAATGGAAGTAAACACTTTGGTCCTTCAAATGCCACCCAAGGGCGAAATGGTTTTCATGGTTGGCCTTGCATAATCGATTGCCCACTTCATTCTTACTATAGCAGCGAGGCATGCAACTGGATTCTTTATGTCCCTTTTGTAGTAACCATGATGATAATCTTTTTCATCTATTATTCCAATATGCCTTTACGTAGGGTGTCTAGAGATCACTCGCTTGAAGATGTGGAAAAACGTTTGTCCTTGGTACCTCTGTCCCCAATTTACTTAGGTGGTGGTTGCTTTTCAGGTTTTAAGAAGTGGTCTTTCCATTTATCAGAAAAGGCCATCATTGTTAACCTTCAGATAACTTGGCAACAGTAGAGGGTTGAGCCTTTTACTTCGGTAGCGTGGTCTTTTCTTGAGACTCATAATTATAAACTCAATATTGATGGTGCTTCATTGAGAAATCCAGGTCTAGCAGGTGCTGGTGGAGTTATCAGGAACAGTGTGGGTGGTTTTATTGCTGATTTTGCAAAGCATTTTGGTTTTGCTTCTAATAACTATGCAAAATTCTTGGCATTTGAAAAAAGAGTTCAATTAGTTATTCAAAGTAATTGCTTTCCAATCCAGATTGAAAGTGACTCGGCTTTGCTTGTGAATGTTATTCAGAATCGATGCAATGCTCCATGGAGACATAAGATGATTGTTGACAATTGTTGCACCAGACTGTCTTCTCATCGATGGTTCATCACACGTCTTTCGTGAGGCTAACATGGTTGCTGATGCCCTAGCTAACATGGTTGCTGATGTCTCTAGCCTGAAGGATTACTGCATCTATGACAAGGCCAGTGGAGTGGTGTGGCTTTTATCTCATTACATGTGGATGATAAGTTGATTATTGAATGTTTTATGAAGTTAGTTTCAAGTTTCTAGTTTCTATCCAAGGATAGTGGATAACTGGATACAGAATCTCTGACAGCTAATAATTTTGAAGTTAATCAAACTAAAATACCTACTATCACATATATCACCTCCATAATTTTTTCTATACATTAACCTATTTTTTTAGATTCTTTAGATTTTTTATACAGTTATTGACCGCATAGTCGCGATGCACCGGCATCCGGACCGCATCGAGCTGCATCCCCCCCCACCACTTTTGAACGCATCCCACATTTAAAACACTACGGGGACGTATGAAGGTTACCTCCCAATCAAAATTATATTGATTAGAATGCCCTATTGATTAGAATGCCCTATAACTGATGTGATAAGCCAAGGCTTGGAGAATCCAAGCAAGAATAATAAAACCGAGTATTTAAAAGAGTATTCACCCTATATGGATTGGTTGGCTTATGGGACATGAGCCCATATTTAGGCACGAGATCGTTCCATGACATGTTCACTTACAGTCGTATGGGAAAACCACTTTTCTATAGTATTATCCGACTTAGAAGAGCTAGTGCACATATGCTTTGCTAGGACCCCTGTATTTGAGTAGGAATATGTCCCACAGGGGTGCACCAGTAAACCATTGAACCCTCAGTGACAAAAAGCTCTAGCTCAGTGACTTTGATGTGATCAATTATGTGTCCTTGTCATGACTGTGGAATATAAGTTCGTTGGGTTGACTTGAGATACCGATAGAACATCATTCGGCTTACTCAATAGAAGACTCTGACTAGTGTTATAAGTCTAGAGATTTCATTTAACTCTGATCCAAATTAATCTAAAATTAATAAAAAAATATTTTATATTGATGAGAAATTATGTAATATTGTTGAAAAATCATTTGGAGAATTTTTGAGATTTTTGAAGAATTTTTCAAAAATTTTAAAACACTTAAATATGTGTTATTGGATTTTTTTTTCCAAAATGACAATTGAGGACGAGCCATGGGATGCCACGTGGGGCCCAAGTAGCCAAAGGGTTGCCATGTGGCACCCCCACACCTCCTTGGGTGCTAACATCATGATGACGTCATGTCCATGCGTGGGGGGGCATTGATGTCTTTTGTATTATGTTTATTTAAAACATTATGTTTTATAATGTTGTGACTTAAGTGAGTTATTTTGTCACATGGTGTTTTGTTCACACATGTCGTTTATTTGGCATGTGTGAAGTTATGGGATTTTAAGAATTAATTTGATGTAATATTATTATCCACGTATGATTCAGTGGCATGTGTGTATATCTTATGTGACACCACATGGGCTTGATCCATATGAAATTTTAGTGTTGTTGAAATCCTATTGGTGGTACCATAAAATATTTTATTCACATGTGTGGATGCATGTCCTTGTCTTTTATTGACTCTCACAAATTATTCAAAAACCATAGGCATAAGGGTAAACATGAATTTTGATTTAATGGAAAACAATACATTAAGCTAAGGGCTTTAAAGTAAAATGACTATAAACCTAGGTTTTAAGGAGTGAAGGATGTCAAAAGCTAATCCATTAACCTTGGTGATAAGATATGGATAAGTGGCTTGGATAAAAGCCTCTCATGTGCCATTGATCTAAGGCATCAAGGATCAAGATCAAATCATCCTTTATGATCTAAGTATAAAAGTAAATTATGAGATCAATTATAACCCTAACTTGTGTACTCACTCCAAATAGAGAGAGAGCCCCCTTGATAAAAAGGTGGCCACTCATGAGACTATCTTCTTTCTTGAGCTTTCATTTGAAACCCTTCTATGGAATAATCACTCATTTGCGTGATCAAGCCCATACTATTGCTTCACTAAGGTATTGATTTTTCTTCTTATATTTTAATTTCTGTCTCATTTCCATTATCAAAGCTTGCTATAATTTTTAATTTACAGTAACTTCCTTCATTTTTTGTCATAAAAACTTGATAGTTGAAGAGTTCCAAAGTTAAAGTGTAGTCCATACACATGGCATGCATAGACTAGCTTGCTTACTACATGATTTGAGTAGTTTCACATTGATTTTCTTGATTTAATTTTTCTGAAATTTTACTAAGAATATACAACTGAGGTTTATATCATCATATTTGAGAATATGAAATAGTCCCTTGAGTTCCTTTTTGAATGTTGAAAAGTTCGTGTGGTCCCTTATAGCCCACATAATGTAGTTTCACCATAACTTCTTTACCATTATCAAACTTTGAACTGCTATTTTGATACATGTCTCGATCATGATTTGATCCCTATTAAGTAAAATAAAAGCGATCATTTGTTTCCCATTGGATTAGTCTCATTGAGTTATTATTATCACATGTGCCTTGGACAATGAAATAAAATTAACTTCTGAAAAGGACATTTCGTAGCCCGAGCACAAAGGGTTCGAACCATAGCTTCCCCCATGTATGTTTGCATGTTAATTTGATGTATTTACAATTATAAAGTGATTCATGATTGATTAAATTGAGTATGTTATATGAATATTGAGATTGTTCTTTAATTGTGGGTTATAAGCTTTAATGTTATACTTTATTACTTATGTGAATTGAAATTTCATTAGATTATTATGATCAAGTATATGATGCATATGAGACATTGTGACATATGATGAGGATGAAAAATGAAGATGAAATTATCATATAATTTTGATATAATGAGGAATCGCGAGTACAAGTCATGTAGTATGTTGTAGAGATGTACATTGTAAGTATTTGGATATTTTATTGAGTTTAATTGTGTTTTTTATCAAGGGATTTGTAAGGGACCTATTAGGATTGCATTTTTATTATACAAATGTGTATAAACCATGTTTGTAGGCTGGAATATATATATTATGATTTCATATTGAGATATTCATGCATTTAAACGCTTGAGTTTTAATACAATGAATTTTTGGTAAAAGATTGCATTTCTAGCCCATTAGTCTTATACCATGACCAGAGACAAGGTACGCGTTGTTTCATATTCCGTGCTTTTGTTGCTTCTATTGCTTTCTTATGTAATTTTCAGTTCTACATGATTAATGTAATTTTCTTTTAATGGCATGTAAGTGAGAGGTCTTGACTATTTCATTGAGTCATAGCCAATCAAAACTAGTCTAAGGCATAATCAATGCCCTACAGTCCACGCTGGACCACACTCCCACTAGAGTCAACAATATTATATATTTTTAGTACATGCTCTCATAAGACCTATAGATGGCCACAAAAACCCAACACGAACTTCAGATCTTAATAAGAGGATCATGCTCCCCAATATTATAAAACTAGCTCGCATCTAATTGAAGAACTCGATCCCGAATACACATGGATTGTGTTTCTTAAGTTCGAGGTTGTATGGAAATCGACTCCCAAAGTAGGGATCTTTCAGGTGGCCTTGATTTGTCGATCCCGGCCCTAAGCATGAAATTACTCCCGATCCAGTCCATCCCCAACAACTATGGCTATAATATTATTTTAATAAATTTTGTTTGAATCACTTGGAGATGGTTTCCATTCCATCTTCCTTTGTGATGCTGATTCCTCAACCACGTAATGTATGGTGCCTATTCATACTATGGCCTAGAAATTTTCAATAACAAAAGTATACTCCACACCATTCATCCATCTCGCTATCTACCCATGCCATCACAAATAAAAGCCCTAAACCCTAGGAATTCATGCATGTCACCCTGCTTCCATCTTCTCCAAAACCACAGCCCTATATGCAATAAGCTGCAACCAAACCATACTCATCCCCTCCTACAACCTTAGTTTTCCCTAAAACTTATGCATAGCAAATCCATCCCATCTTATCCACGAGTTCCATCAAAGTATGAGGGTCGAGGTCAGCCATGGCAAGTCTTGAACCCCGAGGAGCAACATAAAGGTTCTAGAAAAAATATAGAATGGGTCCTATTAGGAATTCCTATTAGGAAACTAAACCTAGAATTCCTAGTGGGAATTCCTACTCAATGATATAATAGGATTTCCAGCAATCTTTGAACGATTAAATGGGTCCAATTTACTTTTATGGGCCCAACCCATAAAGGTTTTTCTAAGCACAAGAAGTAAAATGAAAATTTTATCTAACGATGACACAAAAGAGTCAGAAAATGGGTATGATGAGTGGCTTAAGGAGAACTATCATATGGTTATGGAATAGCATGGTACCCCATGTAAGTGTTGATGTTATGTTCATGATACTGCTTAGGAAGTGTGGGAAGCTGTAAAGGAAATGTAGTCCTTTGATAAAACTATTTCTCAGATTAATCAACTTTATGAGAGTATATGTCTTTATGGCAAGGAGATAAAAGCCTTAATTATTATTATAGCTCTCTTCAATGCATGTGGGAAGAGTTGAATATTTATCAACTTCTAACTAATGATATGGAATTCTTAAAAAGCAAGGAATGAAAGTTAGAGTTGCAAAGCTCCTATCTGACATTAATTCTGAGTATCATGCTAATCGAGGGCAGATCTGGTCTAGTAGAGAACTTCCCTCTCTCAATAATGTATACCCTCGCCTTCAATGGGTAACTATACCTTCTTCTTCATCATTTACTAGCTTGGTGATGGGTCTACTTTAACCTCCTCCATAGGTAAGGTGATGCTAAGGCCGTGGTCATGAAAATAAAGGGTGTGGTCGAGATTCACGGGGAGGTCGTGGTATAGGTCAAGGCAGCATGAAGCGCAACCATTGTGGGCAACCAAAGCACACTACTAAAAAGTGTCGGATAAGTTTGTTAAGCCTGTTTGGGCTAACCAAGTGTCCCATGTTTTTGAAGCTGATAGTGTGTGCCTACTTGGCTCCAACAATCAAGACCATACTCTACATTCCACTAGTGACTCAATGATGCTCTTATGAGAATATTGCAATAAGTTAATAAAAAAGAACCAATAGCCATCTACTCATCCCTCCTCCACCACTGCTACTTTGGCTATACAGGTACTTCTACATTCCTCACGTTGCTGAAGGCTTTTCCTTGGGTCATTAATTTAGAAGCATCTGATCATATGTCTGGTGAGTCCTTCATGTTCTCGTTTCTCAATAAACCAAATGTCATTACTACTATCACTCTAGCACATGGTTCTTTTTCTAGTGTATCCTATAAAGGCGTGGTGCGTCCTACTTCTTCACTCTCATTATCTTCTGTCCTTTATGTTTTAAAGTTTCCATTTAGTTTATTGTCAGTCAAACAATTAACTAAGGACAATGTTTCTATGAGTCCATGTAGAAATGAGTCACCTCTTAAAAATCTATTTTTGAGATGGATTTTTGGACTTAATTTTTAAGGACATGTAATCTCTAACATGGGGATCATGACTATAAAAAATAAATAAAATTTGAAAATTATAAATAATAATTTTATTAAAGAAACATTTGGACCCTTAGTTTCAATTGTTTTTAGATGGACTACCTATTTGCATCCATCTTTAAGATGGATGCTTCATACCTTGGGACAACATATTGTAAAAATACGGTCTAGTCCCCATGAAACAATTTTCCATTAATTAATAATAAAAATATGTCATATAATAGAGGTAACTCATGCTTTCCTATTAAATATGCACATGCCTAAAATGTTTGAGAATTGCTATTTTGACAGCTTGTTACATTATAAATCATATGCCTTCCTTTTTTTTGGAAGGAAATTCACCTTATTGCTTTTTCCCCATGGACCCTTGATTATTGTGCCCCTAGAGTTTTTGGATGTGTTTGCTTTGTTAAGGTCTTAGTACCTAAAATAGACAAATTGGATCTTTGAGCTATTAAGTGCATATTTCTACCCAGAAAGGCTATCATTGTCATCATCTTGGTTTTAAAAAAGAACTTTGAGTGTGCTAATGTTATCTTTTTAAAAAATATTCCATACTTTTCTAATGATAGTAAAATGCTAGAAATAAATTCAGGACAATCCACACAAGGGATGAATTCACAACTCATTACTTTTTCTACTCCTATTTTTGTTCTTATTCATTTCCCTATCGATAATTCATTATCTCAAGTGTCTCCTTCTTTAGAGCCTATCTCTCCTTTAATTACTAGTGTTCCACATTGGCAACCTCTTAAAGTGCATACTAGAAGGAAATTAAAAGAAGGGCCATCGCCACCAAGTCAAGCAGCCAACCAATCTTCATCTTTGTATGCAGATCCTCATCTTGTTCCTGAACCCACTCATGAAGTTCAAAGTATTGATCTTGAAATAGCACTTCGTAA
The DNA here is from genome assembly GCF_000471905.2 of Amborella trichopoda. The sequence continues at coordinate 5,962,709 of NW_006499751.1, read as the reverse complement.
AGGCCAACGATCATGTACAAAGCATCCTATTGCTCATTTTGTTACATTTGAAAATCGTCCCCCTGTTATAAGAATTTTTCTTTAGCACTTTCTTTCATTTCCATACCTAAATCCTATCAAGAAGCTACTTTGCATGATGGATGGAAGAAAGCCATGGATGAGGGAATTGTTACGCTTGAGCAACGGTACGTGAGAGCTCACTGATTTTCTCGCAAAAAGAGACTGGTTGGATATCATTGGGTATATACCATTAAATACAAGCTAGATGGATCTTTAGATAGATAAAAGGCTAAACTAGTGGAAATGGGATACACTTAGACATTTTCTATTTGATTATTTTGAGACGTTTTGTCCTATGGTCAAACATGAGTCAGTTAGGGTACTTATATATGTGGTAGCAAATAAGGGTTGGTTATTATAGAACGCATTCCTCCATTGGAATTTATAATAAGGAGTTTATATAGAGTAACCACTGGCGTTTGTTGCTCGGGGGAGTCTGGCAAGGTATTCAGGAAAGCAATTTATGGCTTAAAGAAGTTGCCACGTGCATGGTTTGAGAAATTCAATGAACTTTTTAGGGCATATGAGTTTCAGGGGAGCCAAGTGGATCATTCAGTATTTATTCAAAAAAAAGCCTTTAGAACTATTATTTTGGTTGTTTATGTTGAAAAATGTCTTCAAACAGCTTGCCCCGCCGAATGTTGTGGTTCGAGAGAAGTGAGAAGGTCAACATTCAAAAAAATTTCTTCAGCTTTACTACTTTTTTCTTCCTAGCCACAGGACAGCGTGGACGCCGAGGAGATCCACGCAATGCTGTAATTAGGATGCTCAGATGTTTGGATGTAATGTACATGTCCATCTATGGAGACTTTAGGGGGAGAAGAAACTTTTTTGACAAGGGACTAATTGTGATTCTTACAGCTGAGGATTTTGTGCAGACCTCATTGGTAAGAACCTGGGTGAGAACCTGGGAGCCAGATCGTGAGTCTTGACTCAGAAGGAGAGTAGGGAAGGAGGCTTGAGCGACTTGCTTCCCTAGGACAACCATGAGTGCAGGGATAAGGAAGTCCCCGACCTGGATGAACAAGTTGAACAAAGAGAAAAAATGAATTGGTCAAACAAGAGAGAACCGACTAAGGGGTAGTAAGCCTTCAGTGGAGTCACCAAGCTGGTTAGGTGCCTCGATCTCGCCATCTGGATCTAGGTGATTTGGCAGCATGTGTCTCAGGTTTCTGGTGAACCCGGGATTTGAGATCGCTCTCTCGGAACCTTGCACGAGGGCGAGGACAAGTATACCAACCAATAAGAGAGAAATTTTAGGTGGTTTCAGGACTTACTTGAGCTGTCTCGCATGGGCGCCCTTTTAGATCACAAAGAAAGCCCCCCAGCTGCTTGAGCTGCTTCGGAATAGCCTCCCTTGCCCTGTAATCCTCTTGTTTTTTTTTCACCACACTTCTATGGTTAATTTGCAAGATAAGTGGGTGGAAGGGACCCACCCTTATCTTAGGGCAATGCACGTTCACATGAGAAGGCGATGAAGTGCAAGGTTAGGTGAAAGATAGAAAAGAGAAGAGAGCATGACGTGGGGGTGAGACTAGCATGACAATCAGCGCGTCGGTGATAGGCGAGGTCTACCCTCAATCAAGTGAGAGGAGAAAGAGGTGAAGAGGAAAGAACGAGACGATAAAAAGAAGGGAAAGTCTGAGAGTCATAGGCATTGTGGTGGACGATGCAAGGAGATGACGCTAGCTCTTAACGAGCCAGAGGACGATAACTTCTCCTAGGTCGCACAATCAGAGGCGCAGGATGCAGGCAGAACATTGACGAGTACCAGGCATGCAGAGGAGGCTCGCAGACCACGTTAGGTGTTGTCAAAGCCTCTAGCGGGTGGCGATAGGTATCGCCGTCTTCGCTAGACGTGCAGTAGAGGAAGAGCCCTGCAAGTGGCAACAAGCTTCACTGTCTGGGTTCTTCGCCGAGATGTCACAGCTACGTCTATGGGCGGTGACAGGCAGCGCCGTCTACAGACTTCACTAGAAGAAAGAGACAGACGAATAGAAGGGGAGGAGGACTCGTGCATGGCTCTGCTACGACCATGCACAACCTGTAGGACTAAGGGAGAGGAATGCATGACATTGCCACTGCCGTGCATGACCTCTGAAAGGAACTTAGACAAAGAAGAGGAAGAAGAGAGGGGCGAAGAGAGAGAAGAAGAAAAGACAAAGAAGGGAGAGAAGGTTTATCTAAACCCTAGGGGTACCCGTAAAAAAGTTTCTCTCACCTGAACTCTCTCTCTCAGAAACGTGACACCAAAATGGTCAGAAAGAGAAACTTGTATTAAGTGAAAACTCTCTCTTGTGTGTGTATGACTCTGCCTCTTTTTTTATTTTGTGTACAATGATGGTATATATATATAGAAGTATGCCCCAAACATGGGTGGATGATCAAAATTAACCCAAATTGCTGGAAATTAAGATTAAATTGAATTAAAAGGAATTAGAAAATAGGGTGCAAAATGATAAATTTGCCCCATTCTAACAAGTCATGGAATTTCAGAACAGTCCCTGTATTGCCTTAGGACTTACGTGATCTTGCATGGCTGATCCGGGGTCCTTCTGATGCTTAGTTGATCATAAGATGGTTGTTTTCTTGTAGGGCTTGGCATGACAATTGATTTGATACCAACTTTGAGCCATGAATCGTGTTTTTGGTGCACGATCATGTGACTTGAAATTTGAGTAGAACTTGAAACTTTGGATCGATAGTGTATTCGTTCCTTGATGTTTTACTGTGTTTTCTTTGCTGAATCACACTGAGCATACCACTACGATCAGGGGGCACCAAACGCAGCTCGATTCCGTGGCCGAACGAAGATTTTACGAGCTTGGAATTGTTGCCAGAATCAAGTATTCTGACATTGACTTTACAGTCTGTTCGTTGGCTTCATATGCAGAATTCGACCATTAATCATGAACGAGGTTTGGGTCAGAGATGGACCGAGACCTTACGCCCACAATGGACTTGGTCTCGTGTTGATCGGGCTCGCGAGTGGCGCAATTTGGCCACTCGAGCGAGGACGATGCTGTTGAATTTCCTACACTTTTCTTCACGGATCAGCAACTTCTCTCTAGCTTTTCTTCACGCTTGGGTATTGTCACTGAGCATGCCACATATCGAATCGCTTATCTTGACTAGAAGAACATGCTCACCAAATTTGAGCACAATTTGACTTAAGACGAGTGAGATATGAGCATCAAAAGTCACTGGTTGTGACTGTCTCGTCAATGGTGTAGTGTTGTAGGGTGGTCGCATGGAAATAACGTGTGGCTTCTCCTATTTCACACTTTCACCTATAACATCTTTTTGGAATGTCCATTTGAGCTGAAACATGACCCTTGGGGGTTTTTAACTGTGTTGGATTTAATGGTGGTGGTCCCACAACAATTTGAAATGGTGAAATGTAGCTCTAGTTAAAGGGGTGGTCCATTTCAAGGTGTTAGAGGCCGATTCTGCCGGAACTATTTCTTAGTCTGCACTGCCTTAGACATGTCAGAATGCGATGAAACTTGACAAGAGACTCTTGAGAGACCTCATGAAGATGTTGGCCAGTTCTGAGACTGTCTGAATTTCCACTACTTGCTAAGCCTTTATTGAGTGGGGGCCCCATGTTGATGAAAACTACCTTCCAACCGTGACCAACTGTGGATATAACCCCTACCCCCTGCTAGCAGTGTTGTTGCATAGGAAGTCCAAGTTTTGGCTGACTTGGCCTTCTTGGGGCATCTTTAGCATTTTGTAGTGTGTTTGTTTTGTTGTAGGTGCTGGATGGTGTGCTGAAGGGCCTTTGGTTTTCGTCCATCTACGTGGTGCACCAGATTGTACTCAGTTAGGAAGGGTACCTCAATTTATTGAGGTGACTGCTGTGGGTATAACCCCTACCACCTACTAGCAGTGTTGTTAAAGAGCAGGTCCAAGTTCTAGCTGACTTTTGGTCATCTTGGGGTGTCTTTAGCATTTTGGAGTTTGTTTGTGACCTCGTGGGAATAGTGCTCTTCCTCATGAGACTTGTCTTGCCTTCTTGGCAAGTTTTCTATCTTTCGAGTCCATTTTGTAAATGGACTCAAGTTGTCGGAATCTTCCTTGATGCTCGTATTTTTTGGTCTTGATATTGAGACACCAGGGATTTTTCTCTTGAATGTGGGCTGAAGCCGCTTGTTGAGTCGAGTGTTGCATCAACTTGTTTATTGATCCAAGCATCCTTTGCGGATTTTCACTTGGACTTGAGAAGCGGTGCCGTAGAGACGGTTTCACCAACTTCCTTTTTATTCGAGGCTCTTTTACCCATGACCTTTCGGTCATGTCCACCCTTATTTTTTCATTTTTACTCATGGTGCCCTTTCAAGGTTTTCATCATGCTCGAGTTTTTATTAATGAAACTCTTTTACTCATGGTTTCGTGACTATGCCCGTCCGTCATTTTTACTCATGGAGTTCCCTTGTCCAGGTATACACCATGCCCGACTTTTTTTTTTGTGAAGGCATTAACGTCATGCAGCTAGGACGTGCACTATAATTTAGGGTCATACAATTGGACCATGGTGGAGATGGAGGGCAGTCTGTAGAGGCCATGGAGTGAGTATGTTGGCGGTTTGACTCACTTTGGGGAGATGACACGAGGCTGACTATGAAAGATGGATGATGTATGAATGGTGGGTGAAAAGTGGTGACCCACAAGCCGTTAGCGAGTATGGATGGCGAGATGGATCACCTTTTTGTGAGCATTGGTAAGACTCACTGGGGAATGATGGCGGGTGATGGAGGAATAGTCTCACTGGGGAGGTGCTGAAGGTGATGTGCACACATGGATGGGTCGGTTAGGGAAGATGTGTGTGAAGATGCACTTAAAGGGCGTGTGCATGTGTGTGAGGGAGTGTTTTAGGTCATGCCTCCTGGACTTGTGCAAAGCAGTTTATCATTATGTGGTCAAGACGTGCACTATGGCTTATGGTCATATAGCTTGGACCGTGGTTATACAATTTAGAGTCATGCGATTAAGACCATGCAGTTTAAGGTTGTGCAACTAGACCTCTGCTACAGTTAAATGTCATATAGTTTAAAGCCTTTTAATATCATGCAGTCAGGACGTGCACTATGGTTTAAGGTCATATAGCTTGGACCATAGCTATGCAATTTAAAGTCATGCAAATAGGACCATGCAGTTTAAGGTCGTGCAACTAGACCTCTGCTACAGTTTAAGGTCATGTAGTTTGGACCATGAAGTTTAAGGTCGTGTACTTAGACTTATGCTACAGTTTAAGGTCATGTAGTTTGGACCATGGAGTTTAACTTCCTACCTAGACCTCCACTACGGTCGTGTACCTAGACCTCCACTACACTTCACTGGGATTAGGGGATAAGTATGACTCCCTAAGGTGAAAGATGAAACTCCATGGGGGATAGGCTCATGGAAGATAACTTGACTCTTGGGGTTGAGATAGCTTGGTGCGAGACTGACCCACAGGGGATTGAAGGGGTAAGCTTGACTTTAACTCCGTTGGGGATCAATGGGCTGCAATACAGGTGTAATTCCTACTGGGGATGAGGGACAGTGACCTGCTCCTGACTCCATTGGGGATGACTAGTCATGGCCTAGGTGGAACGACCTGTATGTGACTCCATTGGGGATGATAGAGGTTATGGATTTGATGCAACTCCACTAGGGATAGTGGTAGAATACTCATAGTGATGATGAAGTTCAGACATGCGCGGTGCTATCCATAGACAGCAGCAACATACTCGGCGACAGTCATTGGCGCACATAGCATTAGCACAAGCGGCACTGACATGCATGGGAGTGGTCACGAGCGGTAGTACTGGCTCATGCAGCATTGGTTCACGCGGCATTAGTTACGCACGTCGATAGAGCCGGTGTTAGCTTATGTTCAACATTGGTTGCACACGACGTTAGTGACGGGCGACGATAAGCCTCTATTCAGGCCTCGTGTCTGAGCTCAACCCGGTCCATCTCATCTGAAGGTTGGTGCTCGATGTTGCGCGGTCGACGGTAAGCCCCTGTTTTGGGCCTCAGGTCTAAGCCCAACCTGGTCTGGCCCATTGTCTATTGGCCTTCAGGGTACCATTCTGGTATTCTTTCTTTGTGAGGGGTACCTTGGGAACCATCTTCTATATAAGGGGGAAGACCCCATTTTTACTGTTTTGCCAAAGGTAAAATAGTGAGAGTTTAATAATGATAGAGAAGAGACTTCCGAGGATAACTTACAAGGAGCGCGCAAGTATTCTGACAAGTTTAGCAGCTTCGACATGGTGTCCGCAGGAGTTTGCAAAGGAGCACCGAGGTTTTCATTGAGGAATAGAAAGTTCACGTGAAGAAGGGAGAATGCTAGTGGGTTGTAGATGTATTTCGGTAGAGGTTCTCAGTCATCGAATTGGTGGGGAAAGAGGCAAGCGAGGGCCATTTAGACATTTTCGTGAACTTCCGGTGGTTCCCAGTGGTTTTCCATCATCGGGGAGTAGTGACAGTATATAGCAGTGAGCGGAAGTGTTTTTCAACGTCGGGAAAAAGTGAAAAAGGCATCACAGTTTGTTTCCAGTGAGAAGGGAGACAAAGGTTTATCGGGGATTTTCTGGAGAGTTTCGAGTGGTTCCCCGGTAGAATTGGTCACCGATAAGGAGAGGGAAAGAACGGAGAGGGTTTCCCGGTGAGAAGGAGTGAGTTCTCGATGAGAAGGAGTGAGTTCCCGGAGAGGAGAGGAAACACCAGTGAGAACCGGAGGCGTTGCGAGCTTGTTACAGTCGGGGAGGTGAAGGGCAGTGGAGCAGCGAACGGTCGCCCTCCGCAAGCATGGTGTCAGGCCACATTGCGAGTGGCAGGTGTTGTGCTCAGATTTTGAGGGACTTGGGGCTGTACGTGTGGGGCGTGCAAAGAGCTTGAGCACAGCCAGCACTGAACGTAGGAGGCATTAGCCCCTAACAGCATACCTCCTTGGGTTGGGGCACAACACTGCGTCTTGAGTCAGCAGATGTAGATAGCCTCTTGGTTGACCGTCGGTGTTGCATCTTGGTCAACGCAAGGCGCTACTACTTCCGTGGTAGACAATAACCTCCACAAATGTAGCCGACGTTAAGCTTTAAGAAACCAGCCGGTGATACACCCTTGTGAATGCAACAGGTGCTACGCCTTGAGAACCTAGACGGCAATAGCTTCGTGACTTTAACATTTGTAGACAGGAAAACTGACGCCAGTCTTTATTTACACAGCCAGCGATACCCTTGCCTTTTGCGCACGGCGGTAACACTGCCCCTTAATGACTTGCACACGGCAGCAAGACCTTGGCTTTTAGCTTCATGGCCCAACCCTTAGGCACCATTATTGACATGAAGAACCTCCCACGGGTAGGGGAACTTGGCAGCAACACATTTATCGACAAAAGCTTGGTGAGGGGTGAGCCCAGTTGGCTCACCGATGCATTTTGTGAACCAAGGTTGCCTTTGAGTGTCACCTTTGTTAGTGACCCCATCCTCTTTGAGGTTAGAGAAGACATCAATAGGAATGTAAGGATGGAAAAAGGGGTAGGCCTCTTCCACTGTTTACATAGGAATGTGGCCTTAGGTGAGGACTTGCCTACCATAGGCAAGAGGATGGTGAAGACCCCGGGCCTACGATGGTCCTCTGCTGGTCTCCAGGTGCAAGGGGAGAACCAATATTTAAAAGGATATTCTTCATGAACCATAAAAGTGCTGGGCTGCTACGGGGGCATTCTGAAGCACGCTTCCTTGCTAGATGCTATCTAGTGCTCAACAGGCTACTATGACCATTGCTCGAACACGGTCAAGGTATTGTTGGAAACTTGGAGCCATGTCAGTAACACATAGCTACTTGGTCATGTAGAGGCCGGGATTTCTCTGTTAGATCTACACTTCATCGGTGGGCTCCCACTCATCGGTGCTATGTACGACAAGTTTGTGTCCCCAAAACTTAGTCATTTTCGGAGGTGAACGGCTCAGGAAAGAAGAACCACGAGCTGGACTTCAGGAGCTGTTTGGAATGTACCAGTTGCTTTGCTCTAAGTCCAAGAATGGACACTTCTCCTTCACCCAGTGGGTGGCATTTTTTTGCGGAGACTCCACTGATGAAGTTGGTCCGGGCCTAAGGAGAAAGGGGAAAGCACCCATGCAGGGAACCCCTCTGGTATTTGAGTTGGAAAGTGGGAATGACCACATCTTCCTAGTGGAGACGAATCCTCAAGAGCAGAGGAAAAATAACAGGAAACATGTAGGAATTCTAGGAAGCAGATGGTGGAGAATAAGGGTCTTGCATGAAGAAGCAATTGCACAGCGGCTGGAGAGCTCGCAATTGCCCCCTTTGGAGTCCTCTCTCATGCGCCATCGCGAACTGGTAGAAGCTCAATTGCAGCAAAAGGATGCTGCAGTCTTCTAAAGATCTGATCTTGCTGAGGAGGCCATCGCCCGCCACCACAAGGTGATGACCCTGAGGGCGGAGATATTAAAGCTGACACAAAATCTTGACAAGTTGGTGGAGGAGACTGCGGCTTGGGAAACAAAGGATTAGGTGCTTGCCAATAATATTTTGACTCTCGAATACTCCTTGGAAGAAGGGACTACCTTTGTGAAGCATGAGGCTGAGATGGTGGTAGAGTTGAAGGGACGCAATGAGCAGGTTAAGGCATCAATTGCAACATATAGGGGGAAGATCAATGAAGTGATTGATCGATTTTGAAAGTTTGATCTTATTCTCTTTTTCCTTTTTTTTTCTGACACTTGTAATATCCCCTTGCTTTATGAATAAAATTCTTTTGCTTCAATATGACGCGTGACCTTTTTTTCATTTATTTGCTTCTCTGCACTCTTCCTCTTACTATTGTTCATTGTATCTGCCCCTTCGTGGAATGGGACGTGGAGTGATACCCTTCACCTTGCTTTGTTTTATAACAAGTCATTGTAGCTTCAATGACCTTGAATGGGGGAGCAGTTGCTTCTTCTCCCCTTAATGTTTGATTGAACATGGGCTCACAATTCATCGTTCTCATAATGTGATGAGCCTGATCATTGTAAATAGTCCAATCAGGAGGAGCTTTGGCTTCTATTCGTGGTGAATTCACTCTAAGCCCATTGTAGCTCTTGGTTTCAGGTACGAACTCATTCAGGTCTTTTGAAAGCGATACGCATCACCCCCAATTGGTTTTGGAGACTACGAACCTCGTTTCTTTACTCTTCTAGGAGATCATACTCTTTAGGATAAGAGGGTTGTCCTTTCCTTAACTTCTCTTTTCCAATAATATCAGGGAAACGCAAAACCTTTGGAGGTGGCCGATGCGTTAATTCTGCTTCCAAGAGGGTAATGGGGACATGCAGGACTTTTTCATGGTCCGGCGTGTATGTGACCCTTGGAACAGGGAAATCTATCCCCTTGACTCCCTCAGTCTCAAGGGTGACTTTTGGTTCGTCCTCTTGCACAAGTAGTTCAGAATTGGAAGCAGAGGGGGAAACCTCATCTTCAGGGGAAGATGGAGTTTCCTCAAGGATGATGAGTGATGGCATACTGGGTTGAATGAGAGTTAGGGGGAGAGTTTTGCCTTTCTTTCTTCCTCTTTAAACATGCTCACAAGTGTTCTCCCAATATCTTAAACATCTTCATGAGGCGAGGGTTCTGTCTTCCTTACAGACTATGGATCACCATCATTTGACTTTTGGGGTGACACCGAATCTGTGAAGTAGTACTTGGCATCAACATAGTGAGTTTCAGCTACAGGAAATGGTCTTCTATCAGCATAGACCGTATATTGTCTCCCATCTAGACTATACTTGAAGCACTGATGTAATTTGGATGAAACCACTTCTTGATCAGGGAGCCACGGGCTACCAAGAAGGATGTTGTAAGATGTGTCGGTGTTGATCACATGAAATTGTTTGTAGTCTTTTAATTCATTGATCTTGAGATGAAGGTGGACCATGCCAGCTGGCTTCTCTCCTCACTAGTTGAACCCCTGGACTGTGATATGAGTCAGAGTGAGATCCTCAGAACCTAATCCCAATTGAGTGAGGATCCTCCTTGGGATAAGGTTGACTGCTGACCCTCCATCCAGCATAATTCGGCTGATGGGGTATGTGTGTAGCTCACCAGTCAAAAAGAGAGGGAGATTGTGAAATTTTTCTCCCAATTGCAGATCATCCTCTAAGAAGGCGACTGCCATACATCCACTCAAGCTTGTTGAGTCCACCTCAATTTGTTCCACCTCGGTCTCGTAAACCTCCGGAATATAAAGAGTTTGAACTAGAGCCATTCGGTAATCCCTTGAAAGCATGAGGGCATCATAGATGCTGAGAAGGGCTTCACCTTTTCCTTGTTAGCTTCCTGTGCTACTGGTCCTGTCACTGGTTTAGCTGGTATGGTAGGTTGAGGAGTAGGTTTAGGTGGAGAAGGTTTGTTTTGGGCTACTGGCTGGCCTGATTACACAATCGACTTGGTTTGGGTAGTCTGAGATGATGTTTGAGGTTGGAGTTTAGGAGATGGCTGGGTATATGGGATTTATAGCATCCCAAGGAATTAACGGATAGGTGGATTGTCTTGGGTATTTGGGGGAGGAAGGAGCCCAGGGAGTTAGAAGATGGGTAAATTGTTTGAGGTATGAGGGAGAAGTGGCAGACCAGGAAAGTTCAAAATGCCTGGCTTCTGAGGTGGAAGTTGTAGCATTTTCCCCGACGTTAGGCTCATTTGCCCCGTGCAGGGTGATGTTCTTGAGATTTACACCATGTGGAAAGCTTCTTGAGAATAGAAGCTCTGCCCCGTTGATTCTCTTAGTCTCTACTCAAAGTCAGGCTCAAGAGACCACTGGGGTTTCTTTGATTTTGACTTCTTGTGCTTCCTAGTAGAAGAGGATGGCTCTGACTTAGCTCGAGCTGCCAAGGCATCATCAACTGTTAAGAATCCAGTCGCCTGAGCTAACGTCTTTTTAAGCCACCTTTGGTGTGTCTTGCTTATATTGATTCCTTCAAGCTCCCTGTCAAGAGCCTCAAAGTATAGACATTTCAAGGTTGTACCTACAGGAGACATAGAAGAGGAAGGATAAGAAGAAGAAGAATAAGAGGTAGAAGGAGAAGGGTCAGTAGGTGAGGGACTTTTAAAGTCATTCCACTCATTGGACCGATCTGGGCAGCTTTTTACCTCATCACTATAATTGGACGTGTGCATGGAGTCTTTTAGGTCTTTCCCCTACATAGACCATTGGGGAGTGCTGTTATTGTCGTCACCCTCATTGGATGTGTCCGGAGTAAGAGATGGATCAGGGGTATCCTCTTGATGAGACGAAGGAATGAGGTCTGTGGTAACCGAGATGGAGTCTTTTAAAGTCGACAAGGGAGGAAGAGGTTTGAGGAATTTTGGCTCAACTGGTGGCTGAGTAACCTTGTTCTTCCAGTGAGTAGCCCTTGGTGCTTGTCTTCTTAGTCACATTTGGAGGCGCTTGGTCCATCTTGTTAGGTTTATGAATAGCCCTAGCTTGACGAATCACTTCTCGCTTTAAAGACTTGAGCCTGCTTTGCTCGTGATGGACTTTCCATGGCTAGGAAGTCGAGGGTTCAACGGGATCAGAGGCATCCTTTTGGGAGTCTTGTACTGGGACACTCTCCTAAGTAAAAGTATAGACTTGTGGGCATTCAGCAAAAGCAATGTGACCTGCCTGGACTTTTTTCGCAACCACAGCTTCGAACCCATAACATTCGTTCAGCTCATGCCCCCATATCTGACGGTATGGGCACCAATGATTCTCGGTCCCTTGGGCAAGGTGTTTGGGTTACCTTGCCGGCTTAGGAGTGACGAGCCCTTGTTGGAGCATCTCCTCAAACAGGGCTAGAAGAGGGTCCGAATTATCATTTCCCAGGTCTTGAGTCAAGGGGTCCTTTAGTTGAGGAGAGATTTGTCGATCTCTGTCTGGAACATCACCATCTTCTTGGCCTCTCTGCATTTTCTTCACTAATAGCTCATGGAAGCCAGAGCATTCACTTACGTCATGCCCCGATATCTGATGATATTGACACTAGAGACCCTCGACTCCTTGAGTCCGGTGCTTGGGTTGTCTTGTTGGTTTCGGTGTGATGAGGCCTTCTTGAAGCATCATGGCAAACAAGGCGCAAAGAATGTTGGGTGCCTCATATTCCTCTTGAACTGTCATTGCGTGGATGCTTCTGTTGCCTCGAATGTGATCTTTTTGTTTGTAGCATTCTTCTGTGGAGTAGTTTACCATTCGATGATATGCACAACATCTTATGTGCTCATAAAGACTAGCTTGATCGGGAAACTTGATCTCGGGTAGCTCAATCATGTTCTGTTCCAGCAATAGTTGGAGCATCGCGAGAACCCATTCCTTTTCAAAAGGATGAACCTTGTTCTGATGTCTGGTCCAATAGTCATCTCAGTTAAGGTTTGCGGGTGGGGGTACCCGGTTGTATGACAACTACTGATTGGCTATCTAAGTTGCTATCTTTGCTGTGCTCACCCTTTGGAGAGGTCCAAAGTTTGAGAGACAACCTTCTTTGGATCACTAATGGTAATAGCTGTATAGATTTACTCCTTTTGGTGGTTGCCCTGGGCGTTGGTTTGAGAACGAACATTACCTCGGTTGTTTCCCAAGCTTGAGGACTGTTGTCATGACCCACCATGGTGGCGTGACAGACTCTCTATGCGAACCGACGTAGAGATTAGCTCTGACATGGAGGTCGGATTGGAGGCCTCAACATGTAGAGCAATCTCATGTCATAGGTTTCGCACATAGGTCTGAATTGCTTCCTTCTCAAGCATGGGATTGGGATGACCAGCAGCCAAATCTCTCCACTTACTATGAATTGATCTACGGGTTCATCTGGATCTTAGGTCAAGGTGAGAAGCTCGATGGTTTGAACCTCTCTCTTGACCTCATAAAAGCGTTGGTGGAATAGTTTCTCCATTTTCTCTCAAGTATGTATTGAGTTTGGGGGAAGCCGAGCATACCATGGAAAAGTCAGGCCCATCAAGGGTTTCAACGAACTGATGAAGTAGAAGTCTCCCGTTAGCTGCTGTCTCTCGACATGCCGCTTGGAACTGAGTTATATGCTGGTGCGAGGAGGTGATAACATTGAACAGGGGAAACTTCCCTTTCTCGTAGTCTGAGGGAAACGACATCGGACTAATGTATGAAGGGTACGACTTTTGATAAAGCGTTGCACCCTGTATTCCTGGGATTTGTCTGTTCTTTAGGCTGTGAGTCACCATAGCATCGATGTTTGCTTATGAGACAAGGTGAGGGACAGAATTGTCCTGTGAGACGGGGGGAAGTGGCTACCTTGAAGGTGCATCATCTGAGTGACGTCATGGTTAGTCGAGTGTCGAGCGACATCTATGTGATCAATCTTCTCCATCATCGGGTGAACCATGTCTTCGAATTTACTCATGAGCTCTTCTTGAGAGTCGTCAGGTTCATTTACAACCATTATGTTGATTGTTTCTCCAGGAAGGGCAGCCTTAGTTGCAGTTGAGGGCTTCCGAGCTTGATGGGTCGCACGTGGAAGATCGGTCAGCATACCCTGACTGGACTCGACTCTTGTATGTGGACCGTGTGAGGACCGGCTCTTGACTGTCTTGGGACCGTGGCTACTGGGTGGGCGGGTCGTCTTCTATGACACTGACCACAGTGCAAGATTCTCGCACCTCTTCTTCGGTCTATGTGATTCAAAGTGGTTATAAGGGATTTTGAGGGAGGAGACCATTGGAGTTGGGTGCCCCAACTTTTCTGATCAGCTCCTATTCAGAATCTGTAGTCCTCTGTGTTGCCTGAGCTTTAGACTGTGATAGACCTCTCTCAAGAATTGAGACTAGGGTCAAGGTTGACCTGCCTTCTTAGAGCATGAGAGGGTGGTGTCCATGAGATGGGACAATGAATGTGGACCTTGGACGGGGGTCAGCTTAGGCTGCTGCCTTGGAAGTTGAAGAACTTCATCAATCATCAGGCCTTTTCGAGTACCATATCTTGAGATGTCTGCCACGAGGAGAAAGGGCGGAAGAAGAGGGGAGTGGCTCTCAACGATGTCTGGGTCATGAGCAAGCAATGGCCTAGGAAGGCAGCACTTGTACGCCCCTTGAAGTAGCATTCTGGGTGACTTGGGGGTCAGCCTGGGCTCGAAAAAGTGGTCTGGTCGAGAACTACGAGCACGTGTCTGTAAGGGAACAAGTGGAAGCCTGCCCCTTACAGGGTGCGCGAGTGTGTGCTAAGTGGCAGGACGAAGGGGTCATCTCCCATGTGTTGGGTTGGCGTAGCAATGGCGTTGCCCTGAGCAGCGGCATGCATATGCCTGTGCACAGGTTTCGACACAAGGAGGCTTGATCCTGAATGCTTACTCGAGGTAGCACTAGGGCTGCCCCGAGGTGTGACTTGAGTGGATTACCTACGAGCCTTAGTGTGTGTGTGTGAGGTGAGGCCCCAGGGTTTCCTCCTCGATGTGTTGAGTCTGTAGTAATAGAGACCTGTGGTGGTCCAAGAATGTGGGGGGTGGCCTTACGGCTACCCACAAAAGCAATGACAACTTTGCAGAAAGGGACTGGGTAGCCTTTCGACGTACCTTGGCAATAGGATCGACAAGTGACTTGTTGCTTGGTTAGGTGCCTTGATCTCGCCACCGGATCTAAATGATCTGACGACACGTGTCTCGGGTTTCTAGTGAACTCGGGATTTGAGATTGCTCTCTCGGAACCTTGCTCAAGAGCAAGGGCATGTATACCAACTGATGAAAGAGGAATCTAATGTGTGGACGCCCTCTTTGATCATGTCGGAAAGCCCCCTACTTACTTTAGCTAGTCCGAAATCGAGTCCCTTGACCTGTAATCTCCTTATTCTTTTACACAACACTTCTATGGTGAATTTGCAAGAAAAGTGGGTCGAAGAGACCCAACCTTGTCTTACGGTAATGCACATTCGTGTGGATAAGAATGTAAGAGGTTAGGATGATGGAGTGGAAGTTTTGAGCAAAGGACGAAAAGAAAAAAAAACTTGATGAAGGGATGAGACTAGCTTGATAGCCAGACAGTGACCGACTCGGAGGGGTAGCAAGATGGGGATGGTACTCAGGACTAGCACGGCGGTAAGACTACTCAAAATCGAGGCGAATATGGCAGTGCTATGCTAGGTCAACCCTCAATCAAGTGAGATGAGGAGAGAATGAAGAGAAGATACGAGATCGTAGAGAGATAGGGTCCTAACAGTGCTAGACGTCTCCACCCACGACCGTGGAGTAGCAGTGTCACAGCCCTTGGATGGCGCTAGACACTACTGCTCGCAGCATGAGCGAAAGAAGGGAACTACGGACGATGCTAGGCATTGCCGTTGGCAACACAAGAAGGTGGCACACCCCTGCGTGGGCGGTGATAGCCTCTCATGAAGCACGAAGCGATAATTCTCATGAGGCGCATGTCAGTTGGCATGGGACATGGGGGGAGTGGCAATGAGCACTGAACACACAAAGGAGGCTGACGGATGGCGACAGGCACTGCGCGCGTGAAGAAAGCTCGTGGACGATGATAGACATTGTCGAGACCTCTCGAGGGTGGCGATAGGCGTGTGATGGGAGAATACCCCTACGAGCGACAATGAGTTTCACCATCTGTGCTCTTCACTGGGGCGTCGAGGACGCGTCTGCGAACGGCGATGATCAACACCATCTACAAGGCTCGCTGGGGGGTAGAGATGGACGAACAAAAGAAGAAGGAGGCTCGTGCATGGTGCTGCCATCACCATGCGCGACCTGTGAGACCACAAGAGAGGCATGCACGGCACTGCCACTTCCATGCATGATCTCTGATGGGAGCTCAGACGGAGAAGTGGAAGAAGAAGGAGAGGAAGAGAGAGAAGAAGAAAAGAAAAAAGAAGAGAGAGAAGGTTTATCTTGAGCCTAGGGGTACTGTTCCAAAAGTGTCTCTCACCTTACTCTTTCTCTAAACATGGCCCAACAATGAGAAGAAAGATAAACTTTATTCAGTAAAAACTCTCTTTGTGTATTCTGTGTGTGTGTCTATTGCCTCCTACGTACAATGATGGTACGTGGTATATATAGAATTTGCCCCAAACATGGGTGGATGATCAAAAGTAACCCTAATGGCTTGAAATTAAGATTAAATTGAATTAAAAAAAATTTAGGATGCAAAATGATAGATTTGCCCCTTCCTAACAATATATGGAATTTCAGAACAGTCCCTATGTTGCCCAAGAATGTGCATATTTTTCATGGATGATCCGCTGATGCCCGGTTGATCGAAAGATGATTGTTTTCATGTAGGGCTCGACATGACGATCGTTTTGATACCAACTTCAAGCCATGGATCGTGTTTTAAGCGCACGATCATGTGACTTGAAATTCGAATGGATCTTGAAACTTCAAATCAATAGTGTGCTCATTCCTTGATGTTTTTTGGTGATTTTTTCGCTGGATCACACTGAGCATGGTGTTACGATTGTGAGGCAACAAATGCAACTCGATTCTGTGCCCGAACGAAGATTTTGCAACTTTGGAATTTTTGCTGGGATCTGGAATTTCGGTGACGGAATTTGCAATAGCTTCGTAGGCTTCATGTGCAGAATTCGACCGTTCATCATGCACGGAGTTCGGGTCAGAGATAGCTCGAGACCTTATGTACGTGATGAAATTGGTCTCACATCGATCGGGCTCTGGAGCGGTGTGATTTGGCTGCTCGAGTGAGGCATGACGCTGTTGGTTTTCTTGCACTTTCTTTACGTATCAGCAACTTCTCTCTAGCTTTTCTTTATGCTCGGGCGTCGTCATGAGGCGTGCCACATATTGAAACGCTCATCTTGATGAGACGAATACGTTCACAAAATTTAGGCTTGATCTGACCTTGAACGAGTGAGATATGAGCATCAAAAGTCACTGGTTGTGACTGTCCTTTCAATGGTGTGGAGTTGCAGGGTGGCCGCACGGGAATAGTGTGCGGCTCCTCCTGTTTCACTCTTTAGCCTATAACTTCTTCTTGGAGAGTCCGTTCAACCTAAAATTTGACCCTTGAGGGATTTCAATCTTGTCAGATCCAATAATGGTCATCTCATAGAAAATTGGGACACCGAAAATGTAGCTCTAGTTTTAGGGCCCATTTCAGGGTACTAGAGGCCGATTTTACCGAAACTGTTTCTCAATCTGCACTTTTTTAGGCATGTCAGAATGCAATGAAACTTGGCAAGAGTCTTTTTAGCATCATCATGAAGATCTCAACCAGTTCTAGGGCTATTCTGAGATATCGAAATTTTCACTGTTTACTAGGCTTTTATTGAGCAGGGGCTCCATGATGATGAAAAATATCTTCCAACAACATGCCCCACCAAATGTTGTGCTTCGATACAATAGAGAAGTGCAATCATCCGAGAAGTTTGAGGGATCCTATCGAAGTCCTCACCCTAGAGGGACTATCTGCGATTCTGAAGGGTGAGGCCTTAGTAGGGACCTCCTCGGACAGAATCAGGCCTAGCTAAAGGACAACTACTTTGAACCTTTGGTCAGCATTGTTTGCTGCTACACCAGGTTTGCTTTGATGTTTAGGGCATCTCTATAGGTCCCATCTAGCAGGGTCCAGTCAGGGGCTTCTGACCTGCCCGAAAGTCTAGGCCCTTATTGCCTAAGGAATTTTGGCGAGGAATACCCTAAAGTCTTTGGAAGGCTACACCCTGACTTCCTTAGTTTCTTGCCTTCATGATGGTCTTTAACATTTTGGAGGGATCTTTTGATCATCATCCTTATCCTCAAGGACTCTTGTTGTTGTTGGTGTTGAAATGTGGGAGACCTTATGCGGCTCTCACTCCCTAATGAGCCAATTTGTGTTGTGATTGGATGCTGACATTTGAGGATTTTAGGTAGACCTCATTAGCCAGGCTTGTGACTGTTTGGAAATTGAGTGTCAGATGAGGCAGCGGTAGTGCGTCAACCTGTTTTGTTGGTCCAAGCGCCCTTTCGCGGGTTTTCACTTGAACATGGGAAGTAGTGCCATAAAGACGGTTTTCACCAACTTCTTTTATTTCTGGGCTCTTTTACCCGTGACCTCGAGGTAATGTCCACCATTTTCATCTGTTTTTGTTCACGATGCCCTTTTGGGGTTTTCACAGTGCCTGGGTTTTGTTTTCACGGAACTCTTTTACTCATGGTTTCGTGACCATGCCCGTTCATGGAATTCCCTTGTACAGGTGTACACCATGCTTGTTTTTGTGTGGAGGCGTGTTTAGGCTCATGCCTTGGAGACTTGTGCAAAGCCTTTCAACATTATGCGGCCAGGACATACACTATAGTTTAGGGTCATGCAGCTGGACTGTGATAGTGATGAATGACAGTCTGTAGAGGCCATGGAGCGAGTATGGTGGTCGCTACAACTCACTTTGGGAAGATAGCATGAGGCTACCCATGAAGGGAGAATGGTGGGTGAAGAATGATGACCCACTAGTTGACGACGAATATGGATTGTGAAATGGTTCGTCTTTTCATGAGCATGGGTAAGACTCACTGGGGAATGATGGATAGTGTGTGCACATGAATGGGTCGGTTAGGGGAGGCGTGACGTAAAGGGCGTGTGTGCGTATGTGGACTTATTGGAGAGGTAATGAGGGTGGTGTGCGCACACGAATGAGTTGGTTAGGGAAAATGTGCATGAAGATGCATGTAAAGGGGGTGTACGCATATGTGGACTCATTGGGGAGGTAATGAAGGTGGTGCGTGCACATGAGCGGGACGGTTAGAGAAGCCACGCATGAAGACACATGTAAAGGGGGTGTGCGTGTATGTGAGGGCGCGTTTAAGGTCATGCCTCATGGACCTAGGCAAAGCAGTTTAATGTCATACGGTCAGGACGTGCACTATGGTTTGAGGTCATAGAGCTTGGACCGTGGTTTGTATTTTAACGTCATGCAACTAGGACTGTGCAGTTTAAGGTCATGCAACTAGACCCCCGCTACAGTTTAAGGTCATATAGTTTGGACCGTGGCTTGTATAGTTTAAGGTCATGCAGCTAGGACCGTGTAGTTTAAGGTCGTGCAATTAGACTTCCTCTACAGTTTAAGGTCATATAGTTTGGACCATGGCTGTACAGTTTAAAGTCATGCAGCATGGACCAGAGCTGTGCAATTTAAAGTCATGCAGTTAGGACAATGGCTGTGTAGTTTGAAGTCATGCAACACGGACCAGAGCTATGAAGTTTAAGGTCATGAAGCCTGAACCAAAGCTGTGTAGTTTAAGGTCATGCAGCATGGACCAGAGCTGTGCAGTTTAAAGTCATGCAGTTAGGACTAGAGCTAGGACTATGGCTGTGCAGTTTAAAGTCATGCAGAATTGATCAGAGCTGTACAGTTTAAGGTCATGCAGCACAAACTAGATTTGTGCAATTTAAGGTCATACAGCACAGACTAGAGTGTGGGTCGCCATGTAGGTGAAGCTGCATGGGGGATAGGTTTATGGATAGCCATCTGACTCATGGGGATAAAGATAGTTAAGGCTATGCACAAGCAGAAAGGTTTAGGAGTGGCAAGCGGAAGAGACCTCACCAGGGATTAGGAGGGCCAGTGTGACTGTACGGGGATAATGAGTAATGATATGGATGTAACTCTGTTGAGAATGACAGGCCAGAGCATAAATGAACCTTACTGAGGGTTGAAGGGATAAGAATGATCCTGACTCCCTGGGGATAGTGGGTCGCAGTACGATGTGACTCTCAGTGGAATGTTGGTGCGAAACAAACCTATGGAGGATTAAAGGGTAGGTATGAACCTTGCATGCATCTAACTCCACTGGGGGTGTTGATGACGTACACCTTTAGCAAATAGGTGGCCCATCTGTCGATTGGAGTTATGCATATGGACCATTTGTCGTGCCGTGCATTACAATTTTAGGGTCTTGTAGGTCGAACCATGGCTATGCTGTTTTAAGTCATGCGGTTAGGACCATGCAGTTTAAGGTCGTGCAACTAGACCTTCGCTACAGTTTAAGGTCATGTAGTTTGGACCATGTCGCT
Organism: Amborella trichopoda; assembly: GCF_000471905.2. The sequence goes on along the minus strand of NW_006499751.1, from coordinate 5,942,648 downwards.
AAGCCTTTTAAGTCATGCGGCTAGGACATGCACTATGGTTTAAGATCATGTAGCTGGACCATAGTCGTACAGTTTTGAGTCGTGTGACAAGGACTAAGCAGTTTAAGGTTGTGCAACTAGACCTCTGCTACAGTTTAGGGTCATATAGTTTGGACTATGGCTACGCAGTTTAAGGTCATGCAGGATGGACTGTTGTGTGGTGAAGGAATGCGACTCCAGGGAATGAACTTCCTGAAGAGGTAGGACAATGGTTCAGAGGGGAGTGACGTGGCATGATCGTGGCACTAAGTGTTGGATGGCGCACTCGGCATTAGGCTTAGATGGTGCGTGCACAACGTTAGGTACTTGTTGAAGAGCGCGACGTTAAATCCTTGACGAAGGGTGCGGCAATAGCCTCTGGGCAAAGGCGCACGTCGATGGCCCTTGACGAAGGCAAGCTGTCACG